>PVIU01018902.1:0-37861 GCA_004026605.1 Ondatra zibethicus
GAGGGATGGGGGTGGGCCTTGGACTTCCAACAGGGCAGGGCACCATGCCCTCTTTCAAGGAAGAAGGGGGAGGGAGGAGGGGTGGGGGGTAGTGGGAGGGGACCGGGAGAAGGGGAAGAAAGGAAAAAAATTTTTTTTTATCTTTAATTATGTTCTTGAATGGAAAAAATAAAACAAAACAATGTATGGAAAAAAAATTGGCAACAAATATATTTTTATGCACATCATTGTACACTCTAAATACAACACTTGAAAGAACCATTTCTTTCAAAAGCCAGACTCAATGGTCTCTGGCTGTGGTTACTATGCACTAATGCTGATCAGCATTCTGAAGGTAGATTGCCTGGCTTTCCCATCAAACCTATTACCTCCTGTAACTCCCAAAGGAAGAGTAGGATAAATTCAAGCCCACAAAAAAAATCAACATATCAAGTTTCATGCACATATATGCATGAGCACATAGGTGTGTAGTATGTACAGCCACAAAAGCTTATGTTGGGGTCCTGGCAAATGTGTGAATTTGTCAACTGTGACTGTCATCAGTATCTTTTCTTCCTTCCCCTAGATTTTCCCATCATTCCCCAGAGAATCTAGGCCACAGGATGGCAGCACAAACATTACCAGCTCAATAGAGATGGGCTGACAAACTTAGCCTCACCACCAACGCTCAAACCCTCAAAGCACCCCCAAAGCAAGGATGGGCCGTAGTTTCAAAGCTCCCGGCTTTGTCTTTACAGTGAAAAAATCTGTCTTTAAACATGAAAACCAACCATAAGCAGTCATTTTCCTTTTGGCCATCATCTCTGCTTAAACGTGGGAAACATCGCAGGCTCATTGAACACCATTAAAGACATTAGCTCCAGCTGAGAGAAGCGAGGTGCAGAAAATGCAGTGGCTTGGGGCTGGGGAAAATAGTCTTTGGGTCGAAGACATCGAAGTGAGAGAATAAGAAGCCACCTGTACAGTGTCTTACTGGTTGGTCCTTATTTATTTTATTTCTCGAATGTCAGGAGGAAGTTGAAATGGTTATTTCCTTCCACAGAAGTGTCTTGTATCACTGATGGCCTTCTGGCTCTGTCATGCTAGGGATATGCATGTCCCCATGGGCCCAGTCACCTTGCACAGGAAAATGCTCTCCACATCTGATAAAAGCATGCCAGTGTTTATCTATGTGTAAGTTCTGGTGTGTAATCAATAAAGCATCGACACAGGACAGCACATGCCAGTGGGTTGGAGTATTAACTTTGGAATCAGGAAAATTTGGGTTCAACTCCATTAATGGATACAGCGGGCTGGCTACTCAGTACTGAGAAGCCCTTTTTTTTTTTTTTACAGGGTGCATGTAGACAATCTAATACTGCCCTCCCAGGGTGATAGAAAGAATTCAGAATTTGACAATTCACAGGTATGTAACAGACACAAGGCAGATATGCAGGAAGAGGCAACTGACAGTCCTTAGGTCACTGCTGGTGAAGCCCAGACCTCCGTGCTCATCCTCATTTATTTTGCCATTGACAAGAGGGCAAAATAAACCTGCAGCATCCAGTTGGATTTTCTCTTGTATTGCTTTCACAGTGAAAATTGTTCTACGAGCTCAGACTTCAGACGACTGCAAGGAACAGGAACTGCGATCAACACATGAAAAATAGCAATGTCTGGCCCTGTATATTATCTGTCCCTTCTCCCTTTTCACACAAAGAACACAGAGCGGTAACTACGTTGATAGGCGCTCTCTCGCTGCGTGCTCCCTGAAAGCCATATTCAAGTGTCTGAGAGGCAGGTGACTCAACAGACCCTCTAGGCTAAAACATTTGTCCATGCCAATCATAACTCCCTTGAAGGCAGAAGAAATGAGATCCAGGCATGAAGAGCCTTGACTTAGTAGCAATTTGAAGTCTTGAAACCACAAAAAAAAAAGGCAGAATCATTCAACACAGAACTTGAAATCGAGGGTCTTTCTTGTTTGTCAATGGATCGACTTCCATGGGGCATTCACAAGTGGTAAGCCTGTTTCTAATGCTGAGTCTTAGCCAATCCAAATAGGTTAAAAAGCTCATGCAAACAGTTGTGGCTATAAATACATTTAAGTAAAATCACTGTAGCTTAATTTCCAAAAGAAGAGAGTCACAAGCTTCTCTCCACCTTACTCTGGTGTCATACTGCCTCTCAGTGTCCAAACGTGAAACGTTGGCAAAATGTTTGGAAGCCAATAAGCAACTTTGTGTGAATTTTTACAGGCAACAAAACAATTGTCTTGTTGTTTGGAATATCTCGGTGAACAGTTTTGCTCGAGGTTGAATTGAGGAGAATCAGGCCCTATTTGGAAACTACATCACTGTTTAATTACATTATTGATGAAGTTAAGCATTGAGTGATTCTGGAGTTGGGTGGGCCCATAACCCAACAGGACTGGAGCCATGTAATATGGGGAAACTCAAACACAGGCAGGCACACAGAATTAAAGCAGAGCATAAGCAATAACTTCCATAAGCCAAGGGACACCAGCAGTTGCCAGCAAACACTGCAAACAAAGGACAGGATTGTGCCTTTCACCCTCCAAGAGGTATCGACTCCTGCTAGAACCTTGATCTTAGATTTCTCCAGAAATCTTGCGGTAATGAATTCCTGCTGTTTAATCTGTGCAGTCCATGGTACTTTGTTACAGTTGTTTTAGCAAACCAACAGAGGTATGTGTCTGGTGCACACAAAATGTAGAAAAACAAGCTTCCTTCCAAATGCACTGACATCACTTTGATTGGTAGGAAGAAGGGTTTAAAGCCCACTGAGTTAATCAAACGGAAATCTAGACATTCTTGGAATCTCAGCTGTCAATGGCTTCACATTTCCTTTGGTCTTATGCTCTAGGGAAATTTAGAGACCCTCCCTAAAACCCAGAACATCCTACCAAGACTCTGTCTATGCTTTGCTAACCTGAGGGGAAGGTGGGTACTGTTAGTGTTCATTGTGTGTGTATGTCACATAAGCCATACCTTGGTTAGGTAAGGGCTGCTTGTACATACTCCTTGTTTTCCTTTCTTCTCTCTGCTTTGTTCGTTGTTAGCAGTTTCCCATTGTAGAAGCAGAAGAGTGAATTAAGGAAAAAAGCCTTCATGTGACCACTCCTTGGGGCTGGCACCATGGCTCAGAGGTTAACGGTGTTTACTGCTTTTGCAGAGGAACCTGATTTGGTTCCCAGCACCCACAAAAGGTTGTTCTCAACCACCTGTAACTCCAGTTCCATAGGATCTGATTCCCTCTTCTGGCCTCTTCAGACTCTTTGCAAGCATGTAGTGCACATAAACTCAAAACAAACACATGCACACACATCTTAAGAAAAATAAGACAACCCCTTGATTTCTAGGACTTTTGTTTGTTTGCTTGCTTCTCTGTGTAACAGTCCTGGCTGTTCTGGAACCAGGCTGGCCTCGAACTCTCAGAGATCCACCTGCCTCTTCTTCCCAAGTGCCAGGATTAAAGTGTGTACCACCACCACCCAGTTCTCATTTGGCCTTTTTGGATCAGTGTGGTGTTCCCAGAGTGTCTGAGCTCCAGTTCCATCTCCTCTGATGTGAGGATTGCCTTGCATGGAGAATGTTTTCCTTCCAGTTTACAAAGGAAATGTGCAAAGGGCAGACTAGGAGGCAAGGGCTTCTTACTAGCTTATCACCCTGGGACACTGATGGAAGACACAGCTTAGTTAAGTTGCCATGGAAGTTCAGAGCTAATCAATGGGGACACGGAGGAGATAACGAACACTATGAGATGTTAACTGCTTTTCTTAAGCCTTCTTGGAGGGAAGGAGACTATCAGGCGGTGTGGCTAAACTATGCTCCTGGACTTTGAAAACTGAGCTTGCCAAGAATTCATTTCACTCTGTGAGGCTAAAGCTTTCCATCAAACTTTTAGCATGCTCTAATTAATAACACAGAACTTCAAAGTTCTAGGCATTTCTAGAACTGTGAAATAGCTAACTTCTTACCACAGTACTGCAGCAATTTAGAAAGATTTTGTTTTTCAATGAAAAGATGCTTCTAGCATCAAAAAATAGTGGTTAAATTTTACTGTATTTTAAAATTAAATGTTGGGAAGATCATCTTTTCCAAAAATTCTTTAAAATGCAATAAAATCCTTTTGCATTAAATTATAATAATTGAGACTAATCAAGAATTATTATAGCTTAGCTTCCCTGCAGAAATGAATTAAATTTAGAAGATAAGTGGGTGTTTAAAAAAAATCACAGAATTAAATGCATTGAAAAAGAATATGTTAGGAAGGGCCAGGTTCCCAGAATTTTGGGTCATAAGGCAGGAAAAAAGGGGGAAAATCATTAGCAATGAAACTATAAAAAATTCCAGAAGCAAATGTTTTAAAAAAGAAGAGATGAACATGCAAATTACATGCAAATCACAAAACTCATAATTTCAGAAATCGTAGCCAGCACCAAGGCCTACACATTTCCACCTTGCCTCCCTTTTAGGCAGGCTCACTTCTGCCCGAGTGTCTGCCTTAGTGAGGTCCTCAAATCAGCAGACCAGGCCACGCCAGGCATTCAGAGGAAGCTGAATTCAAATCTTCGCAAATGACTCCTCAGCATTTACTTTATACTTTTCTTGATACAAGTTTTCCTTCACATGAAGAAGAATAAGTCATCAAAAACAAATCATGGAAGTCATGATTTCCCAGGGGTCCATAAATGATCCAGAGGTTAAATCTGACCTTGCTGCCCTTAAATTCTTTATTTTATTTAAGTTTTCATGTGTATGTATGTTTTGCTTGTATGTATTTTTGTGCACCATGTGCATAGCTGGTGCTCAAGGAGGACAGAGAGGGTGGAGTTTCCAAGACTATAGTTACAGAGTGTTGCGAGCAGCCATGTGGGTGCTGGGAATTAAACCCAGGTCCTCTGGAAGAATAGATAGCACCCTTAGCCACCGAGCTACCTCTCAAGTCCCAGGAATGTGAAGCCATTCTATTTCCAGTATTTAAGTATATGCACACACACACACACACATGCACACACAGACAGACTACTGTAGGAACTAAGGATACGTCTTTCTTTTAATGGTGAGACATTTGAATTTTAGTGTCCATGAGTAAAAAACTATTGGGTCACAGTCCCGTCATTCATTGATGGATGGCATTACACCCTGTTCAGATAAACTTCACTCAGGTGCCTACCAGCTCAGCCCCAAGTAGCATCATCGGCAGAGATTCCGGTCCCTCGTGAGAAATGGTACAGTACTTGCGTATAATCTTCACACATCCTTCTGTACGTGTTATGGCATCTCACAATGCAGGACAGAGTGTAAATGCTGTGTGAACCATCGCCCCACCATATTGTTTAAGGAAGCATTTACACCTGTCACTCCGGATGCAGCGCTTTTCTCTACACGTTTTCCATCTGAGCTTATCTGAATCTGCAGATGCAGAATTCATGAATACCCCACTGGAGCCACAACAGGAACTGTGTATAATTTTAGCCTGAAATATTTTCTACCTGCTCTGTTTTTGGAAGAAATTTGTCAGCTCCTACTTGTGTAACAATGCAAGTTGCTTTGACATGAAACCTGCAAGTAGCTCTCCTCACATCCTCAAAGATACCATTCTGGGATTATGCTTTGGGAGTCTTTCTCCACCTGCACAGCCCAGGTCCTTCAGGAAAGTGCCGATCACGATGCTAACATGGTTTACATGCAGCGATCCTTCAGTGTTGAAGGGCTATTCCTGTCTATATCAGTAAGACTCTGCCCTGTGTGGCCCATGAGGCAGGCTGGCATGCACGGACACCTGGAAACCTGTATGCGCTGACCGGTTGATGTAAAGGATAGCTCATTGATTCCCTGCCTGGTAGGTAACTGAATTAACAGGAGCATCTAGGGTTTTGGTACTGTGTGCATATGGCTTTCATTCCGTTTAATGCCAACAGGCTCTCTCTCAGACAAATTTCATTCCCATGATTGTAAACTGCATTTCCACAGATAAAATATTTGCTTTTTAAGGATTTCAGTTTGTGCATTGGTTGGTGAAAGCACTCAGGAAGGCCCTGTTCATGGAGGATATCCATCAACAGTAGTAAGAACACTTAGGAAGCCACACTGCGCTGGATAGTTTTATGCCAACTTGACATAAGCTAGAGTCATTTGCAATAAAGGAACCTCAACTGAGACAATGCTTCCTTCCACCAGATTGGCTTGTAAAAAAGCCTTTGAGGCATTGTCTTAATTAAAGATTAATGTGGGAGAGCCCAACCGATTGTGGGCAGTGCCACCCCTGGGCAGGTGGTTCCAGGGTACATAAGAAAGCATGCTGAGAAAGTCATGGGTAGCAAGCCAGTAAGCAGTGTCCCTCTATGGCCTCTGCTTGACTTCCAGTCCTTACTTCCCTGGATGGTGAACTACAAGCTGTAGCTGGGAGAAGAAAACAAAACAAAACGAAAACCCTTTCCTCCCCAAGATGATTTTGGTCATGATGTTTTATCACAGCAATAGAAACCCTAACTAAGGCAGAAAGTGGCACCAGGTCAGGTGTCTTGGGCTGCTCTGTGGGAGCCTGGACGATGATAATCTAGAAAGCAAGGGCAGGTGGTGGAGGCAGGGCTTGCAAAGTTTCTGAGGGGGGATTGAGAGTCCATCAAAGTCTCTTCCGGGCCATCTCACATTTTGAACTGAAAACCATTATTTGCTTTGCTGGGACAATTTGATACTGGTCAGCTGGGGCAGCAGAAGCTGTGACTAAAAGGCCAGCACGCACCACGCTACCTCTTCCAAGAGAACCAGCTGGAAGCTCCTGAGGGTCAGCCCACACTGGATCCCTCTAACCTCAGTTTCACCCACTCTCTTTCCTCCCCTCCTGTACAATCTTTGTAGCTAACTGTTTTGTTACATTTTAGTATTTCCATCTTGCTACCAGAGGCCCATAAAAAATAAAATTTGACCCTGTCATTTATCTGTTTATTTCAAGGTCATTCAGATATTTGAATGATCTGAGTTTTAAGTGTAAACCCTGATAAACAGAACCAAAACTCTTCTGCACATTCAGGTTCTGCAAACCATCCAATCTCTCCTCTGAGGTGACGTCTAATTTGCTGTTCTCAGGAAGTGTTCTCAGGTAGTTTGGTGTGTCTTTCATTGAATTGCGCCTGAGAAACAAGATACATGGGTGCTTAGGACTTCCAGAAGTCTGTGTCATGAAACTGGGACCAATGGGATGATATTAAATATGCACAGTCATGGGACCTGCTGCACCTGAGGGGACCAGAACGTCACAGACTACATGTAAAGCCGTGTAGTCAAAACAACTGCAGAGTGCTAGTCAACACTGAAGAATGGGCCTTAATGACAAAATCATAGCACATAGGCATTGAGGTTTACAAACATATGGGGGCAGGGGACAACTCCGTTTATGAATGGGAATCGAAAGCATCCTGTCTTTGGAAACTCAGTCAATTTGATGAAGGCATCCTACAGCTTACTTGGAGGGGCCTGCATATTTAAAGGGAAGAAATGGGGAGAAAACAGCAGAGGTGAGGGAGAGTGAGGAACTGGGGGTGCACCGATGCCTCTACCGATGGCGCAGGGGTGATGGGCAGTGAGGAGCTGGGGTGTGGCACACTAGTGCCTTTGTGGGGGCTGCCATGCTACACCACTCCAAAGAGCAAAGGCTTCATTCTCTTTTCTTTCCTGAGTGTCAGAGGAGGTGGTTCCGATTTGCAATGATGGTATTTGGCAGAAAGTCAAGCTAACACCAATTGCACATTGAAAGCACACAGTAACAGTCTATTGTGGGCCACGTGACTTGGTGTTAGCACTTCCCTGAGATGTAACTATAAGGCTGCAGATGCAATTCTACTCTCCCAATAGTGAATGTGAGCTCACGAGCAGCCACGTTGCTAATTTTCTCTGCCACTGCAGCTGCTCTCGGGAAGACAGCAAATCTGTGCATACTGACGGAGCTCACCATAGAGCTGCAGCCCCAGCCCTGATTTGCAAATCATGCTTCCGGTGTTGCAGACCCACAACTGCATTTGCCAAGAGAAAGAAACATGGAGGAACAAGACAAGAGCAAAAATATCTCCTTGTCCAGATGGAGTGGAAAGGACACCTGTACAGGTAACTAATTGCCTTATGCACCAAACTGCAAATTAGGGTTTTCCTGGAGACACTTATTGAGCCTCAAAGTTCCTATGTCCTGCCAGCTCATTCTAAAGATCAGACAAACAGAGGAATTTTGTTTGTTTGGGTTTTTTTTGTTGTTGTTGTTGTTTTTTGTTTTGGATTTTTTGCACAGTTCAAAGTAAAATCCTCATGTACAGTTTTCCCTGGGTCTGGGGTAAAATTCTACAGGTTAGAAGTTTAAAAACTGGAAAACCACCATATGATGGAACAAGTATGTCCCGTGGTTCAGGGCTCTTTCACTTGGTGCTACAAAGAGCACAGTTTTGTAACTGGCAAGGACACAGAATGGGAACTGCCTATCGTTGTAGTGATTCTGCTCACCCACAGGGCATGGATTGAACAAAGGATCCTCATGAGGTAAATCCAAAGTCCTAACCACATCCGTGAAAGTGATCTTTTGGGAGCAGGGGTGGGGGGAACAAAGTCTTGAGAGGAGATCACACTGGATTAAGAGGATTGCCTTTAAACCTAGTGCCAAATGGCAGCAGAAGATAATTGGGAAAGTGACGTAAAAATGGAGACTGATATTGATTAGATGCTGATGTGACTGTGGTCCAAGAGCGCTTAGCAATATTAGAAGCTAGAAAAGGAAAGAAAGACTTCTCTCCACAGCCCTGGAGGAAGCAGACCCTCACTGCTACTGCAGCAATGAACTTCTGCTATCCGCAACTGTTTTTACAGCCAAATGGGTGGCCTTTTGCTACAGCTGTCATAGAAATGCATGCAGCATGCCCTCCAGGGTGATTCATTTTCTCCCTGGGAGCCCTCCATACTGTAAGATAGCATATTCCCATGCAACACACACTGGGTGTTGGTGTGGGAGGTCCTTCTGTATATGTGTTGCTTTTGTTGGTTAATGAATAAAGTTGTTTCGGCCAGTGACTTAGCAGAATAGAGCTAGGCGGGAAAACTAAACTGAATGCTGGGAGAAAGAAGGTGGAGTCCGTGAGATGCCATGTAGCTGCCAGAGGAGAGAGATGTGAGCTGCCTGCCAGAACCTTGCAGGCAGGCCACGAGCCTTGTAATAAAATATAAAACAATAGAAATGGGTTAATTTAAGATGTAAGCACTAATTAGAAATACGCTTAAGCTATTGGCCAAACAGTTGCGAATTAATATAGTTTCAGTGTGATTATTTCGAGTCTGGGTGGACAGGAAATGAACAATAAGCCTCCCCCCCAGCAGGTGTCAAACAAGCCTTCTGCCATGACCCTAATGTGTGTGTCCCTCTCCAAGCCCCTAAGCTTTATAGGTTGAATTCTTACCCACCCTAGCGTAATTGCAGTAAGAGAGAGATAGGCTTTTGGGCAGGGTCAGTGATAAGATTGGCCCCTCATGAATGGGCTTGTGAAGGAAGGCTCCGAGCAGCCTTTTTCAGCATGCAAGGGTACACCATGACATGACATGCCCTCCATCAGCCAGACAGCAGTGTCTTCACCAGATAAAGTCTCCTAGCCTCTTGGCCTGGCATGGACTTCCACCTCAGAAGCTGAGAGGAACACATCTCTGTTGCTTATGGACCTCCCAGCTTGCATTTTCTTCTAACATTTTTTTATGACTAAAGCATTGCTCAAGTTTTTTGCTCTACTGACCTTTCTCTTTCCCTTAAGGGCCATGATTGTCAAGCTTTTTTGCTTGATTTCTAGGCTGCCTCACTTTCCCAGGATTTGCCCCATCAGCAATAATTCTGGTGCATGCTGCCAGATGAAAAGGGTGTAGGCCCCCACGCTGGAGACCATTCTCTTGCTTTCACACTATTTGTGTGAACAATAAGATTTTGTTAATTAATCCGATTTATAATTATTTTGCCCAAAAGAATGAAAGTTAATGCCTAAAAGAATTTTCATTAATTTCACACATATTTTTAAGACCTAAATTTTATTTTCTTTTGACTAACACATATTAATCTAATATATTGGTGGGATTTTCATGACATTTCCTGAGTTTACTGGAATTCAGACTGAGGGAGAATTGATGGGACAGGAAAAAAGAAAGGTGGCCCAGGTTCAGTGCCCATGTTAGTCACAGAGGAGGTCTGTGACAGTTCCTACCCATGTTACAGTAGGAAAGGAGACTGAACAACTCATGTACAGCTAAGGCCAAGGGAGCAGCATTACAGGAAAATTGCTACAGAGCAACAAAGATGAGCCACACCCTCAAGCACACGTGGTAAGAGCAGCTTCCCATGACCACAACTCAGCTTGAAAGGAGAAGTGAGCCACAGGTCGTTCAGTTCAGATGACCAAGCAGAGCTGTCAAACTGACTTGGCACGTCTGTTACCTGAATGCCATCCTTCAGAATACCATTAGGACAGAAAAGGATGACCGAGTTCAATGTAACCAGAGCCCTGAGACAGGAGGATTAAAATGGGAGTTTCTTGGAGAAACCTTGTTCATCTGATGCTCAGGGTAGTTCTTGGGAGCTGAGAAGACAATCCTGATGAAATTTCATCTCCCCTTCTCAGGTCCGCTTGGCACAAAGACAAGGATCATGGGGCAAGAACCCTTCTCCTGCCAGCTAGTGACAGTGTTCCCGTGGAAAAGCTGACTTCCTTCCTGGTCACACGAGATCCCGCCAGCTCTTCCCAGCCTGAACTCCTGCACGCCCCTGTGCATCTCTTTTGCCAACTGCAGACTTAAAATCGTCTGCTCTAGAGCAGTAACTACTGACTCTACTGTCCAACTCTTTCCCTTGGCTCCACTGCGTCTCCACCCATTGCTGTCTATGTGGCTCTCATAGATACACCTCAAACTGATTCTCGGGGGCCACACATCTAACCAGCTGTCTCTCCACAGCCTGACCGCTTTCTCCTCTTCTCACCTAGTCCAAACCACTTCCAGAAAATTCTTTCCCCTTGTGGGTTCTCAATCACCGAACCAATCAATTTGACATGCAATATTGAAGGCCCACTAAGTGCTCGGCTGTGTGTGTGTGGCTACATGCAAGGAGGGGAAGAGACAGAGAGCTAAACACAGATAGACATATGGCATCTAACAAAATTTACTAACCTGTCTACAAGTGAATAATAAATAGACCACCGACTGGTAGTGGTACAGGGGTTGGGTTGACAGGCACGCGGCAAGCAGCAAGCCACAGACACCCACCTTCTTACAAACATGGAGGGTGAAAGCCCAAGATCACCGTTTCACCAGGGCTGGCATCTCCCGCAGCAACAGTGCTTTGTGAGTGGCCGTCAGAAAGGTCCTCCCATTCCTTCAACCTCCTTGAGGTTCTAAGTGGTTGGATACGATGCTGCCAGCACTTTCAGGCAAGTCAGAGGAGCAGGGCTGAGGTGCTCCTCAGCGCCAGCCCTGTGTGTGTGTCTTTGCAGTTAAACCTGATAGACTCTGGGCTTCATTATTGAAGGAAACAAAATGGAAATATTCAACAGACCTCTCGAGACATTATAAAATGGCTAAGATAACATGCTAAATTTTGGGTATACATGTATTCAAATTGTGTTGGCCACTATGAAACTGAACACAGAGCCACAGACCCCGCAAATTCTGTGGGTGACACTCCTCTCAGAGTAGCTAAGCAGATCAAGCTGTGCTTGACCTGGACAATTCACAGTCTTTTCACAGTCGTTGTCTTCTTTTCTTCTTCTCCTTCTTCTCCTTCTCCTCCTCCTCCTCCTCCTCCTTCTTCTTATCCTTCCCCTCCTCCTCCTCTTTCTCTTCTTCCTCAAAACTATCTTTTCTCATGGTACATACCAAATCCAGTTCCCACTCCCTCCCCTCCTCCAGTTCCCTCCACTTTCTCCCCCACCACACCTCCATCCACTCCTCAGAGAGAGTAAGACTTTCCATGGGGAGTCAACAAAGTCTAGCACACTGCTTTGGGGCAGGACCAAGGCCCTCCCCACTATATCTAGGCTGAGCAAGGTATCCATCCAAAGAGAATGGGTTCCAAAACACCAGTACAAGCAGTAGGGATAAATCCTAGTCTCGCTGCCAGTGGCCCCAGAGTCTTCTCAAGCCATACACTGTCGCCCACATTCAGAGGGCCTAGTTCAGTTCTATGCTGGTTCCTTCCCTGTCAGGCTGGAGTTGGTGGGTTCCCATTAGCTCAGGGAAGCTGTTTCAGTGGGTGCCCCCATCATGGTCTTGACCTCTTTGCTCATATTCTCACTCCTCCCTCTCTTCAACTAGACTTTGGGAGCTCAGCCCAGTGCTCCGCTGCAGGTCTCTGCCTCTGTGTCCATCAGTTGTTGGAAGAAGGTTCTATGGTGACGTTTAAGGTAGTCATCAATCTGACTACAGGACAAGGCCAGTTCAGGCACCCTCTCCTCTATTGCTTAGGGTCTTAGCTAGGGTCATCCTTGTAGATTTCTGGGAATTTCTCTAGAGTCAGGTTTCTTGCTAACCCCATAATGGCTCCCTCAATCAAGATATCTCTTTCCTTGTTCTCTGTCTTTGTCCTTTCCCCGTCTCCACTATCCCATCCCATCAAGTTCTCCTCCCCCTTCCCCTTCCCCCCCTGCCTCCCCTTCCACCCTCCTTTCTCCCCACCTTCATACTCCCAGTTTTCTCAGGAGATCTTGTCTATTTTCCTTTCCCAGGAGTATATATGTATATATGTTTCTCTTAGGGTTCTCCTTGTTACTTGGCTTCTCTGAGGTCGAATTCCCAGTCTTCTTATTGGAGCCTCTTTCCTGGGAATGGGAAGAGGGACACACATGCCAACCACCTGGAACTTACCCCAAGTGAGGGAGACTCAATTCTTCATCTTGCCCTCAGCCCCCTCTGCTTAGCTCTGCCGACACACGCTTCCAACTGCGGTCTGACCCCATTGGATTCCCTTGGTATGGCTGGTCAAGGAGACTGAGGCCAAGGAACAGTTGGGTCTAGAATATTCCAGATCACCAACATCAGCTGTGAGTCAGCAGATACTAAGGCTGTGATAAATAAGTCCAGGGATACACTTAAGTTCTTAAGAAGGGGACCCAACTCCAGATATCACAGCAAAGGTGTCACTGTAACAGAAAGCCACCTGACTCTCCCACGAGCAAAGTCAAGGTGGAAGGGGCAGTCCGGGAGGGATGCTGGGTGAGAGGATGATCCCGCCCTCCAGCAGGCTGTGCCAGCCACACCTCGAGCACTAGCCCACGTTCAGACGCAAAGATTACAGGAAGCAGGATGGCCATTTGTCCCTGAAGGAGATCTTAATGGCTCATTACTATGGCTTCATTATAAATTGGCATCAATTTCAAACATGTCAATGAGTCTCCATGATGTTAATAATGTATGGTAAAACCACACTCTGAAGAATTGATTTTTTTTTGCTCTGTGTAACTTATTTTCTTCTTTTTATATAATAAGTCCATGTGTAATGCTTTTATTATGCACTGATTTTAATTATTGATCCTATTAATGTTAGTTTATAATTAAGGGAAAACAGGTCCACAGTAGCCATTTTAACAGGGAAATAGAAATTTTAAATGCTCAAAGAAATATGTAATACCAGAGTTGTCCACAGGATGGCACGAAAACTCCAGAAAAGTCGAGCTTGGCAGAATCAATGACACTGAATTCTATACACATACCTCACCCTTTACAAGCTCCATTTCATAAAGAAATACTGAAAAAATGACATTAGTTAGCAGAATCTCGGGGCTATCTTCTACAAGGGTTATAAAATCAGCTTAAGTCTGAATGACTTAAAATCTAACTACAGTAAGAACTACCAATGTGCTGAGTCTCAGGGACTGCTATACCCCACCCATAAACTGCCTTCTGTGGTCCTCTGGTTCTTAGAAAAACTCTCTTCTCTCTTCCTTAAATGGTAGCCATATGTGGCTTCTTCTCTCTCTCTCTCTCTCTCTCTCTCTCTCTCTCTCTCTCCCTTCCTTCCTTCCTTCCTTTCATTCTAAGATGAGGAATGTGAGCCCTCCAGGGGTTAGTCCCTAGCCAAACTGTCCCCAAACTGCACAGTGCTCTGCTAAAAAATGATGCCTGGAAGAAGAGGCCAGGCCATGAAGAGGCAGTGGGCCAACAAAATGATGCCAAGAGGCTGCCAAACAGCCAGGAAGTGGTGGAGGATGGAGCCCTGATACTGAGAGATGTCAGCCCATCCCTGTAGGGGTTCAGGACCAGGACAGACAGAAAGCAAACACACAAACAGGGTGAGAGACAGAGAGCATCTATGAGGCATGACTGTCAGCCCATGGGCACTACAGTCCTCAGATCTGTGCTTTCCCTCCTCCTCCAAAACCCTGCCACTTCTCCCTGCTCCCCCACTCCAGGGTCAAAGCATTGACTCACAGCAATGTCAGCCCAAAGGGAATGAACAGGACACTTCTTTCTTTGAAAAAGATGCTGAGTCGGCTCAATCGTCAAGTGGTGTTGATTCATGGGGAACAAATCCCGGTGGCCTCAGGCCAGCCCTGGTCATTTACCTCATTCAAATCTGAGCAACTGGAGTGCAGCAAGCTTTTGCAATGTGTTACTCTGTGGTAAATGCTCAAAATGATCTTTGTCTCTACAGAGGGGACCACATGCAGGCTACTGTATCCGCCTTGCAAGAAATACGAAGGATTCTCTGTACAGCACTGGCATCGAGCCGGCTGGATCCCAGCACACTGGCCTTTTTGTAACCCTAAGAAGAGGATGTTCCACCCTGAATCTGCCCTCAGAGACAGAATGGAATCTCCTCGTCTGGGGCCAGTTGGAAAAACCATTAACTTTTTTATAGTGTGGTAAAAATGTCATCATATAAAAGTTACCATCTTAGATAATTTTGTTATTCACTTTTTTATGCGACCACCACTATTTCTATTTTCTTCATCTTTTGAGACTGAGACTAGCTGTCAACCGCTCCCTCGTCCTTTCCCTCCTCTGACCTTGGCTGACACAGGCTGCATTCTGCCTCTGTGACTGAATATTCCAAGCATCTCACACAAGCCAAATCATAGAGTATTGGTCTTTTGCCTACAAGAGCCTCAAGATTCATCCAGCTGTAGCCTGTGATGAAACTTCCTTTTTCATCTTATGATTTTGTTATTGGTAAACTTTCGTTACGTAGAACAATTTTAGGTTTGCAGCGAAACTGAGCAGAAGTTGTAGGTCCCGTCCACTTCACACACACAACCTTGCCTTATCAACATCTCCAGCAAACAGGTATGTTAGTTACACATGAAGAAGACACACAGGCATATCGTTACCACATGAGTCACGTGATCTGTTGCTTCCCCTGGGCTCACTTTTAGTATTATACAGTGTGTGGTTCTGAACAAACTTAGAGCATATATCCACTATTACAGTGTCATACAGAGTAAGTTTGCTGCCTCAGGAAAGTCTCTGCATATTTTTTTTTAAGTAAAAGTTTGCTACTTTTTATTTTATGTATATGAGTGTTTGCTTGAATGTATCTAAGCACACCACATGTGTGCAGTGCCCATGGATGCCAGAAGATGGTGTCAGGTCTGGGAACTGAGTTCTGGATGGTTGTGAGCTGCCATGTGGGTGTTGGGAATCAACGTGGGTCCTCTGGAGGAGCAGCCAGTGCTCTAAACCGCTGAGCCATCTCCCCAGCCCTGTTTTAGCTTCTCTCTCCCCCCTTTTCTTTCTTTCTTTCTTTCTTTCTTTCTTTCTTTCTTTCTTTCTTTCTTCCCCCCTTGTTTCTTGAGACAGGGGTTTTCTGTTTCAGTCCCTGCAGTCATGGAACTGGCTTTGCAAACCAAACTGGCCTCAAACTCACAGATGCACCTGTCTCTGCCTCCCAAGTGCTAGGATTAAAGGTGTGCGCCACCACCATCCAGCTCTTGTTACTTTTTAAAAGCTAATAATATTCCATTGTTTATTCTTATTTTTTTTCTTCAGGGCTAGGGACTAGACACAGGCACTGAGCTCAATGCCCACCCTGCTGTTTGCTCATTCTGTTGATGGAAATTCTCCCATCAGCCCTCCTTCCTACAGCTGCTCATCTCTGGACAGACTGACTTCTGCAAAGACAAAGAATAGCCAAACACAGGCTGCCCCTAGTGGCCATTCCACGGTGCCAACAGAGTTCGGACGAAGGATTTGCATTCACGAATAAACCAATGAATGTAAAAAGACAGCAATGGCTCCAGCCATCGGGTGTGACTTGATCTCCTCTACCAGGGCATATTGCCCAAGCTCCTAAAGCTTTGAGTTTGTCAAATGCATAGATACCAGTCACCACTCACCACTATTAGCATAAACCACTCAGTGGGAAAACTGTGTGTGTGGAAAGAAGTTGATAGTACTAGGCTAGAACCAGGGAGCCACCGCCTTTTGTAACTGGAGACTGCTGAGAAATCCCAAGAGGTTCCTTTTGTCTATGGCCCTCAGAGTGGTGTTTGACTTTTAGCTCGGATGTATCTTTGCTCATAAAGAAGTGTGACTATGAACAGCACAGAATGCCCCGGGTGGGCATCCTCTCACGGTCTCTGGGGGACACTGGCAGCCTAAACTGGCCTATGGCTCAGTCATTCCTTCTGATGAGACGACAGGGCTGTGAGACAGCTCTGGGTGGGTGGTCTTCATCTTGGGGCGGATCTTAACAGAGCCAGGGAGATAATTAACAGCTTCACATGCCCTAAGCATCTCACGGAGGAGAGGAGGACCGTTTGTCTCTTCTCCAGCCACAATGCTGAACAGGAGGAGGCCACAGACTATTAACACTGGGATTCCAGAGAATTCTGAACTCTCCCCACCTCTGCTTGCTAAGTCCCCTTTGTCATGTCTGTTCTGCTACACAAGCCTTTCAGAGCCCAGGGCAGGCTCTGCTGGGAGGAGGGGGTTCTGTCGTGTTTGCCTTTTCTTCTTTCTATTCCTAGTCCTTTCTTGCATTTTCTAGAATCCCCCTGATCCAGCTCGCACCTCTTCTCACTCCTCCCTCCCCAGACTCATCTAACATTTTCTCTCCTACCTCCCCCATCCCCTGCCCCCTTTGGTTTTTACAGCTGCAAGCTGCTCTGTCCCACCCCAAAATACACACACACACACCCACACACACACACACATCCACCCACACACACACCCACACACCCACACCCCCCCACACACACACCAGCACACCAGGAGGCACCTGGTGTGACAGCACCCTGGTCCCAGAAGCACCATAATCCTGTCTCTGCAGTGCCTCTTGTCACCATGGAAACGAGCATTCTCAGGCCCTACAGATAGACACAGCCATTACTGGCTGGTACCTGTCAATCCACATGTGAGTGTGTGTGCTTAAAATAGAAACTCTGCAAATAAAAACAGCAATTAGGGAAATCTGCACATCTTTGTGGCTATGCAGAGCTGGGCTGACAGTGGCTTCCCTCTCCACTGCTGCTCTTCCTAGAGATGTACAAAGCCAGAGAGCAATGCCTCCCTGGAAACAAAGCTCTCCCTAAGGGGATTAGCCCTCCTCAGGGCTCACAGGTTAGCAGCATCAACAAGAACAGGTGTGACACTGGCTAACCCCTCAGAAAAGCTGACATTGATCCCTGTCCTTTGTGTCTAACAAAATGAAGAGAAATGAAGCAATTTAAATATGACTGGAGAGTAGGTGCTGAGGAAGTGAGGACCAAGGTTAGGAAGCCAATGCCGGGAAAGTGGATGAGGCTCTGAATGAAGGAGGCTGTAGGCTGTTTGTTTTGCAATTAGCAAAGTTACTAAATGGTAGTTGACACCTCTCCCTGGCACCACGCAGTAGTAATCTGACATCATTTCCTTTTTCATGTCACTGCAAGGAGAGGACTTTGGCCCTTAGGGAAGGCCTTGTGTTCCAGAGAGACACCAGCTGTGATGGCCCCTTGAGTCCTTGTAGGCTCTTCCCTCCCTTTCTAGAGATTTCCATCCCTTTAGCCAACACACAGTGCTAAGTAACAGACCATTGCCACCAAATAAAAATTAACATTATACAGGCAGAGCAGAGTATATTTAGGTGTCTACATATATATGCATGTAATAACATACATACATATAATATATACTATCAATGTATATTGTATTATGAATATATAATATATTATTATGTGTATGTAACATATAATATACAATGACATATACATGTAATACATATATACATGTAATAACAATTTAAAAGGGTATGAATTTGAAGGAGAGCAAGAAGGAGTATATGGGTTGTAGGGAGAAATGGGAAGGGATAAATTCTGCAACTTTCTTATAATCTCAAAAAGAAAAGAAAAATATTTTAAATTTATTCCAGGAAAGAAATAGTTTAACAAGAATCCACAATAGTGCAACAGTATTGCCATTCCTTAGAAAGCTGATAGTCAGGGCCAGCGACGTGACTTGAGTGTTGACTCTGGCTTGTGCCAGCTTGGGGTTCAGTCCCTAGGATCCTATAAAGCAGGCCTGTGGGTTCATGTTTATGATCCCAGCACTTGGTGGGAGGGAGAGGAAAAACGGAGAAGCAGGAATTCGTGATCTGCACAGCTTTAGCTACATGGTGAGCATACGCCAGCCTAGAGCCAGCCTGGGCTAGACGAGACATTGCCATAAAAACAAAACAAACAAGCAACAAATAAAAAGCAAGAAACTCCAAATAATGACCATTATAAAGCTGGAAAGATGCCCGAGAAGGCCAGAAAAGCAGGCAGGGCCAGGAGGGGGAGTGTCCAGCCCTGAATTCACCCCGAAGGTGAATGCCTGGAGCCCGAATCTATGCAGCTATGACCATTGTCTCTCTGCATTTTCTCACAGTGTATCTTTGATCTGCCTTGTACACCTGCTTCCAGCCAGATTCGACTAGCCAGCAAACCTGTGATGAAAATCAGAAGCGAGTACTAAGGGGGGGGGGGGATGAGGCCCTGCACACAGCACCTTTAATGGTCTGACTGGCACTGGCTGTGTGTGCTGGTCACTGTCACTTTCCTTCATTTCAAAGAGTGGACTTTGGGGGTAGAGCTGGTGTGAGAGGAATGTTGATGCTGACAGGAGACACCCCTGATCTACAGGACAGACCTAAGACTATTCCCTAAACTCAGACTGCACTTCCCAGATGAACGCATCCAGTGGGGGCTTCAGACTCCAGCTAGCCGGTCAGGCACAGAGATGGGTGTGCTCTTCACAGAAGCTGACTCATGAAGGGCAGGCCACATCTATGAAAGAGGGAAAGACTGGAGAAAGGCAAGCAGGGCCACTTCAAGAGACCTGGACAACAGGGTTGAAGAGGCACCCTGGGCAGCATTAGGGGAAGCTTAAGTAATGTTCTTGTAAATGGAACGTTCCATTTTTCTAAAAGTAGGTTCTATAGAAGACATCAAGATACCTTCTCTTCACAGTGTTCCCATTAGCTGAGTAGAGAAAGGGCTGAGGAATGTGCTACACAGAGCTAGAGACTACGATGTCACCACTTCTGTGACATCACAAAGGCAGTGACATCACAAAAGTGGTGACACCATATGCAGATAGCAAACAGTCTGTCCCGCTATCACAGAGTGTGCAGATCTTCCAATTTCTGGGGCCTGCAGCCAGCCAAAAAAGTCTCAGGGGACTCCAAGAGACCAGAGCCTGCCTGCTGAGCTATCAGCCAAAGGACCACCGCTGTTCCTTGCTTTGCCCAGGGAATTCCTGTAACTCGGTTCAGGTCAGCCACCCCCGAGACATAGATAACAAAACAATGTTCTTTCCTTCTACATGTATTTTCTCACTTCGTGTTGAAAAGGCCGCCGAGGGGTGTTGCTGCCTAGGGTCACAGATGAAGAGGGCTGAGAGGAAACACAGCATCCACTGTTGGTGGCAAGACAACATGGAATCTGCCTTCCTCCCTATCCTGCTGCTATGATGACCTGAGACTGGCTACACATAAACAAGGGAAGGTTACCTGGCTCACGGTCCCGGAGGCTGGGAAGTCCAACCGAGCATCTGGCAAAAGCTTTCTTGCTGTGTCATTCAATGGAAGAAGCAGAAGCAGGAGTGGGGATTGCGGTTGGAGGTGGGATGAACAAGGAAGGACTGTGTTTAGAACCAGCTTCCCTATTTCTGGGTAACAGCCACGCCCATCATAACATTAATTCAGTTCATGACAATGAAGCCCAATAACCTCATCACCTCCCAAAGATTCTGTTTCCTAGCAACACTGCTGTGGCAATGAAATCTCAACGTGAGCTCTGGAGGGGTTACCCAAACTGAAGCACAGCCCCACTTTTGCAGAGATTCCTTCTGGCTCACCTCTCCATCCCAGATTGTATCTAATTAGGCAATATTAAAGGTGAGAGGCCGGGGCTGGGAAGGTGGCTCAGTGGTTAAGAACAATGGTTGCTCTTCCAGGAGACACAGGTTTGACTCGAAATATTGACATGACAGCTAGCAATCCTCTTAACTCTAGTACCAGGGGATCTGACATGCTCTTCTGGTCTCGGAGGGTACCAGGCATGCACAGGGTATACAGACACAGCAGGTGGAATACTTACGTACATATTTTTTTGTCTTAAAAAATGTCAGAAGCTTACACTATTATTTTGCTAATCTATTACTGAAGTCTACGTAGCTCTAGAGCTTTTATTGTCGGGTCTCAATGTTTCTGTCCACCTCTATTTCAATAATACCCAGGTGTGCACAGCCCCCAGCATGTGCCCCTTTGGGTGTTCCCAGTCAGAGGGGCTAAACAACTGTCCCTAATGCTTCTCCCCTTCACCTCTGAGTGTCTGGAACATCCCATCCTCAGGGCTGGAGTAAACCAGGCACTATCCCACCTGCTGGTCAGTGGATTATGTGGGACATCAGCACCCACAGCGTGACTGCATGCCCAGGCTGTTAGCCATGCTGTGTCACCGATGCCCGCATGGGGCTGGAGTGCCCATTTTGTACCAGCACTGCGCAGCCAGCTGTTCTCAGCTCTCCTAACATCAGTGCCAACCTTCCTCCTTGCATCCCAGGAGATGCAAGCTGGACAATATGTAAGCTGTACTCATCACAGTGCGGCTCGCTCAGTCACAGTTTTGGGCTAGAGTGGTGGGCAGGATATAAATTCAGTTTTCAATTTAAATCTTACAGCTGAGTATTGACTGCGCCATTTCTGAGCTTTTTGGTTTTAATTCTGAAGGATGCCTCCACACAACTCCCCACTGCATGCAGATGGTGTTCCTGCACCCATTCGGTCTCAATCTGTGCTCCTTAAATCTATTTTCAACAGTTGACCTGAAGTTTTAGAAACCGATTGGTCCTCACAGTCTTCTGAAATACTAGTGGGTCTTGATAAACAGCAGTTTCCATGGAGATGACCAAGGAACGTTATACCCGTGTCGCGAGGAGCTTCTGATTTGTATCTCAAGCCATTAGCTTGCACGCACACTTCATTCATTATTCATTTGCTAAGTGGAGATGGCAGCAACCCAGAGCATTTCAGGAGACCTGTATCGGTGAGTCAGAGCAACACGGGAATACTCAGAGGGCGGCAGCAGCTCTTCAGGCCATGGGGAGACCAGCCGGGGATTCAAACACCCCTCAGAAACAACACGTGGGCGGACTCCACCTGCAGGCATTTGCCGGCACACAACTATAAATTCTCAACGAAAGAAGAATTGAAAACTCTTCAAATTCCCTGGTCTTCAAGGGGAGTCACAGACCCTGGGAAAGCACAGCACAGGTCTTCTATTTCTCTCCTTCTCAGCGCATTCCTTCCTAAGTTGACTAACCCCCACCAGCCATACCCCACAAGCTCTGTGGCCATACATACCCCAAAAGCAAGTGAGTTCCATTTTTGTAAGAGATAGGGAGATTTCAAACCATGACTCCTATGCAAAGGTGGCCTTTTAAAAATGTGTTTTGGAAAAAAACTACGGCATCTTAAAAACCTATGAATTATTTAATCACAATGAACTAAGTTCTCTCCCATATGTAACACACACACACACACACACACACACACACACACACACACACACACACACACACGTAGAAGGGACTGTAGTTACAGGTCAGGAAACTAGACAAAGGAGCATGAAAGGGGAAAAGGGAGGTTCTGAGGAAGAGGCACAGAAAACATATTGCCATGAAATTGGAAAGAGGAGGGATGTAGGTGGAGGGGCACAAGGGGACAGCGAATGAGGGAGAAGAGGGCAGAGGATCAACAAAAGCATATTACGGATAGAAATACCATTATGAAACCCATTACTTTGTACAGTAATTTCAAAAAGAGAAGCAAATAAAAACAGGAAAAAATGCCCTAAACAATCTAAACTGTAGCGCATTCCTTAGATCTTGTCTATGTAGTAACTGGATATTAATGCAGTTTATAAATATACTTCATGGAACTTTCTGCTTAAAATAAAATCCAATAAAATAGCTTTCATTTTTCGTGCCCCAGGCTAAAAATAAAAAATAAAAAGTAAGTCATGAGTTGATATAACTTTCTTTATGAAAACATGGCTCCAGGGGTAGGCGGTATTAATGACATTCTTTCATAAATGTCTATAAACTAGAATCATTTCTGAAGGCAGCATGGTTGTGAACATTGTTACAGGTATAGAGCATCCATTCACATTCCTGGGTCCTAGCTCCCTATCATGTCTCCCTTTGCATAAATGTGTTCATTGTCCCCAAGCATATAAAAGTAGGTTGAGCATCAATGTGCAATCTGTCTTAACATTAATTAACACATGTTAAGAACAATTGATGTAGGCAGGCAGCCTTTATATGGTTTTTATCTATTGCCTGCATTTTGGAGTAGGAGAGATCCGAAACCCTCGCTATTTATACTTGGAACCAATCTTTTCCACATCCTGCCCTAGAGAACCATAAAGGCTGCACAGCTTTGACAGGCAGCCCAAGGTTTCTCCAACGCTCAGCGGCTCTGTCAATAAATCAAGGCAAGGACCATTTCTAGGTAGGAAAGGAGTTTAAATTTAGCAACGCGTTTTAAAGTACAGTGATCCCTCACTGTTGGTTCTAGGACCTCTAAGGCTAATAGCATTCACAGATGCTTAAGTCCTTTCTGTGCCGCATTATATAGTATTTGAAGACAACCTACACATATTCTCTTGCATCCGTTAAGCCGTTGTTATATTTTGTATTGAGACTTCATATGCCTTAAGTGCTGTGCAAGTCTTTGTTTGCGGGAAGGACAACAGAGGGGTCTGTATAAGTTTGATGCAGATAGGACATTTTTGTAATTTTTTTTCATCCTGGTAGGTTGAATCCAGAGACTAAGGGCTCACAGACCCTTTACTAAATGCTTACCAGAAAACTTTGGCTTCGGGTAGAAACATAAAGGATCCAACTAGTATGAGGTTAAAAGACCTTTGCCATTCTGTGAATGCGGAAGCAAGACCGGCATTCTTCATTCCCTCCCTATCTCCTGGGGCTTGGGACACTCTGCTGTCCTCGGCATGAGTCCCATTGGTTCTTGTCTCTTCAGTCCCTCTTCTGCTATTGCGTGTCTGATCTCTGCCTTTGCTCTCCACCACAGCTTCTTTCTTGGTCGTCCCAACTGTAGGTTCTGAACACTTCTCAGAGCTTACTTTGTACGAGACGACAATCGCTCTTGGTGTTAATAAAACATTTTGTGTGTGTATCTGTGTGTGCGTGCATGTGCACGCGCGCACTTGGGCCACAGATGCAGCATGTATTATCTCCACATGGACTTGGAAATCTTAGAATCCCTCCCAGCATTGAGCCATAGCTGTGTACATTCAGGGAACACTCCTGATTGAGCTGGGGGCAAATGGCCTCTAATCACTGAAATTCAAGCAAGACGCCATGTGCTATTGTGTTTTATGGGTTTTTAAACAGATATCTCAATTCTGGAAAAGCTGTAGGAAGATATATTTCAATATTTCTACCATGGTTTCTGTGTTGTTTCATTTTGGAATCTGGTGGATTCTCTTGCATAAGGCTTACCTGATAGGCCCGTAGACTCTAAAGCTGACTCTGGATAGTAATATTTTCGAGCATTGACATGGGTATTGACCCCCTTGGCCTCCCTGTGGACTAGTTCATGACAGAGTGAGAGGACATGCCCCTTCCTGATCGCTGGGCTTAGTACAGATGACTACACAGTATGCACCTTGAGGCCTGAAGAGACTGCTCAGCAGTTAGGATCACTGCTCTGGCAAAGGAGCAGTGTTAAATCCCCAGCATCCACCTGGCAGCTCACAACCATCTGTAATTCCTCTTTCAGAAAGCCTGACACCGTCTTCTGGCCTCTGTGGGCACGGCACACACCTGCCGTGCACATACATATGTGTAGGCAAATCACCCACTAACATACAATTTAAAAAATATATATGGCATACTGGAAATTGAAAAACAAAAGGAAAAGGAAGGGAGCCAAAGACATAGAGAAGTCCAGGAGAATCTGCCCTCAGATCTTGCAGTCTGACCTCCATCTTGAAAACCTCCCATCCTTTCTCCACCAGTGTATCTCCTTCAACAAACCTAGCAGAGACATACACAGGTCTAACCACTGCACAGAGTCTTCGGTTCCTTGCTGGGGCACGCAAGTCATGGAAAATTTGTATTAAAGAAATTTGTATGTTTTGTTGTTAATCTGTCCTTTGCTTTAGTAGCCTCAGGAATGAGCCCAGAATGGGTGAGGAGAAGCCCCCTCTTACCCCACCACCACCCATGGCAAACTAAGGCCTGGTACTGTTCTTTCCTTGTAACAAATGGCTTAGGTGTTTGGCTGATGCTAAACAAGCATTGAGAGAACTTTTTTTTTCTAATGGCTTGAAATGACAACACGCATCACCTAAAATGTCAAATAAAAATTTCATGACATTTTAAATCACGGAAATTATTGTATGATTACACTGCCCCGAGACTATTTTGGTTTAATTGCTTCTCTGCGACGTCTCAAGGCAAGTGGTAAGACAGGGCACACCTTCCCTGATCTACAGCTTCATCTCAGATAATAACTTGGTCCCCACACTTTCGCCTTTCTGCTTCACACTTCCTCCTCCTGCAAATCCCTACTGCTAACAGCTCAACAGCCCATGCTTAGTTCTGCTGTTTTGAAAGCTAGGGCTGTCCTAACCAATTTAGGAAACAAACCATCTCCATTTACACGGGGAACAGGCAAGGCTTTCCTTGACAAGCCAAACTTCCAAAGGGACCATGAGTTCCTGATGGCCCAGCCGGGCTCTAGTTTGCAAACCAAAGCTTCACTGAGCAGCATACTAGCAATACTGGGATGTACCTGTCATTCCTTTCTTGGCTTCCCTCAAGAGAAACTACATATTCCAGTCTGGGTTAATGGAGAAGTAAAAATGAAGACAAGACTACAGACAGACAAGTTTTGTGCTACTCTCTGGAGGGCTATGGCATCCACGGTGATCTCACGGTTTAAAATGGCGCAAGCTGCGTGTCCTTACTGACTTTCATTCTCTGTATCAGCCATGCCGTGCTCACCCCTACTCTCAAACCTGCACATGTTGTCAGTGTGCTCGCATGTGCAGGTTCCCTGGGGTAGTCTCGTTTTGTGCTTTCTCTTAGCCTCCTCATCAGATCAGGGTTTGCCCTGGGAATGTCCCAGCATGAATGCTGTCATATGGCCACAGTGTCTCTGTCCCCTCAAAGTCCTTTTGATGATCCCTTTGTGTTACCTGGTCGTTTGTTCTTTATTTCAACTCTCCCATTTTTATGAACCATGCTAATTCAGCACTACCCTGTCTGTGATCATCAGCTCTCCCATTTTTATAAACCACGCTAATTCAGTACTACCCTGTCCGTGATCATCAAATCTCCAATTGATCACACCTGTGAAGCTGCTGACCCAACGCCCAGTGTCTTCTGATCTAATGGAGAAAGTCTGAATCTGGGCATTTAATATCTTTTAAATACAGGTCCTTGTGCTGAGTCTCCAGATTCATTTCCAGTCACTCTTTCATGTACCATGTGGGTGAGCAGATGCATTGGTTTTGTTCCTATGCACCATTGTACACATCTGTGCTGTGATGGGGATATCCCTGGTGCCCCATCTGCAGACTCAGCCTCCTTCAAGCCTGAACTCAAGCCTCAGTTTTCTCTTTAAGCCTCATCTGAGGTCCCTGCCTTCTGTTACCTCTCTTGAAGGACACTCTGGCAACAGACGTCCTCAGAACTGGCCTGTGTTCAGTCTAGCTCACTGTGCCTCATCTTGAGTCTGTTACATCTTTAGCTATACCTTGAGCTCACCAAAAGCAACAGGCTAACTTCACACAGTCAGTTCTCTATATCTGCTGGTTCTACAACCATGGAGTCATACAAAAACCAATCGAAACTGTTCAAGGAAATACTCGCAATATATAGTTTGTCTTATCATCTGTCCCTCTGAATAATATCATATAACAATTACATATATGGCATTCCCATATTTTCATACTATGAGAAGCTCACAGATGATGTGAATCAGAGAAAGAATAGGCATCATGACTAAGCAGACACCATGCTGTTTTATGTAAGAGACTTGAATATCTGCAGACTTTGTACACATAGGTGTTCCTGGCACCAACCCCACATGAACACTAAGGAAAGACGACAATTCTCTTCCCCTTCCAACAGCCGCCACCCTGCCCACACAGTTAGGAAGCAATAGGGAGTAAAGGGAAGGACTGGGAAGATGGCTCCGCAGCTAAGAGCACTGGCTGCTCTTGCAGGTTTAATTTGGGTTCCCAGCCCCCAAAATGATGACTCACAATCACCTGTAACCTCATTTCAGGGAATCTGACATTTTCTGGTCTTTGTATCACTCCAGGCATGTGATACACATACATACATGCGCGCAAACACTCATGCACATATAATAAAAAATAACTAAAAAAGACACACAAAAAGGAAAGAAAAACATTGTGTGGTTCACCTCAAATCTACCACATAGCTCTCTCTTAGGTAGGGCTTGCAGGGCTTGAATTCAATTGCTTTCATTAAATCATGAAGACAAAGAGTTAGGAAATGTACCGGCCACAAGGATAGCATGTTTGTGCTCCCTTTCGGTGAGAAAAGTCTTTGAAGACCTGACTATGGAGCATGAAAAGCAGAGAGAATGAACAAGAGGCCAGTTGAAGCCGTGGGTCCTTCTGGTGTCGCAGAGAGCTTTTTTTCATCTGCAAAACATCTTATGGGAGACACAGGACGCAGTGCCACAAGCCCTTTGAAGAAAGAGAAGGCAGAGAAATCACAGGCAGCCTCGAAACATACAGAAATAAAAGAAAAAAGAAAAGACAAAGTAAAAGTCATTCTCTGTGTGGCCATTTTGGAATTTATCATGCTGTACCATATGAGGTCTGGGCTGGACTGAGGTGTCTAGTGGATGCTTGTGTAGGAGTCATGTGAATTAGTCAGACAGAATTCAAGTATGAAAGCAAGGAAGTAGTTCCAGCGCTACTTTTCTTGCTAGAAGCTTCTCCCCCCACAGCATAGTCAATCACACTGCAACCCACAAGAAAAGTACCAAACAACAATGCCCAACCAGACCTCAAACCACAGCCTCTCACCTAACAAAGCAGCTCATGAGGATACAGGCTGTCAGCTAAGAAAGGTTACCGATTCTGCAAGACAGTTTGTCTCTGGTAAACACACTAAAAATAAAAGCAGGCAGCCAACTGGTGAGGTTATCTGCTCCTTTAGAAAATACAGTTCCCATTCTTCTGGGCTGAATTTCTATGATTGGCTTAGATGAATGGGAGGTATCCAGTAGCTTCTGCCCCAACATGAGGCTTGACAAATGTGGAGTGATGTTGGCAGCATGCAAGCTCTGATTCAGTCGCCAAATGTCTGGCATTGTCCATCAACTTCTGAACATGACCTGAAGCCATTAGAGGGCCTTAAACTTTCAAGCAATTGTACCATTAGGCAGCCGGCATGTGACTCCATTAGCGTTTTACCCACCGCCCGCAGACCACAGTGTTTGGGAGGGCAATTGATGTAAAAGGAGCAGAGGATGGCGAAGAGAAGCAGCCCGTCATGAAGACCCATTCAGCAGCATCTGCGTTGTCACTGCAGTGTGGATTCAGAAAGGTACGGGGAGCCATTTGTGGGTGTTCAGCAAGCAGCGTGTTTTCTGGGCAATTTACGCCCAAGTGTTCCCAGAGGTGGCGCCACAATAAGAGGGTTCCTTCTTTTTTTACTTTTATTTTTAACCTTTGCTCCAAGGGAATAAAGCAAGCTTCCATGTACCATTATAACGGTAGGGGTTTATTCTGACATCAAATTGACAATATGCCCATTTCTCCTTTATCATATTGGAAAGATACAATTTAATTGCCTGGGCTTATAAGCCTTCATTGGGGGAAATATTTGAATGAACTAAGTTTTTCTAAAAAAAACACTAAACCTAATATAATATATTTATATATTTTATTATATAAATATAAGTATATATATAATATATAAATATTTTGTTTTACTAGTTAATATGGGATGCTTTTTAAAAGGCTAAACCAATACAGTAAAAGCAATGAACAAACTTGCAAGATTCATATGAAAGAGACCAATCCTGGAGTCTTGTTAGTAAAGAAAAAGAGCATTTTTACTATTATATGAAATAATTGTCTTTGATTTTTATTGAGGGTAATTCAAATGTGGGGGGGGGACAATCTGGAAGCCTCTTAGTTTTACCGACAATTAACAGGAAATTATTCTGAATGAAGATTGCCCCTATTCTAAGTCACCAATTAGGCTACATTGACTTTTCTGCCTGAATCACAGGTGTAGAAATAAAAGAAGAAAATTGCATGTTTTAGTGGCAGGCGGTGGGAGACAGCAGAAAAAGGCATTGGCTTTCTGAAATCATTCATGTTAATGGGTAAGTCTTTGCTCACTGGTCTTTTTATGCAAATTTAAAGTTTAAAATTGTATGTGTTTGGGCGTTTTGCTTGCATGTGTGTGCAGTGCCCATGGTGGCCAGAAGAGATGGCTTCAAATCCCTGCCACTGGAGCTGCAATGACTGTGAGCCACCATGTGAGTGTGGGAAACCATACCAGTGTCCTCTAGAACAGCTGGTGCCATCTCTCCAGCCCCTGCTTTTAAATGACAATCCCTGGGAGCTTTTCCAAACCTAATGAATCAGATTAAACTCTGAAATACCCTCTATGTAGACTTTTCAGAGGGACAAATTACATCCATCTATCTCTGTTTAAAATAAAATTAACACCTTGTTAAGTGGGAGGAAGAGACATCAGTTTTTCTTCGCGATGTATCCAGTGTGCATTTATCCATGTGTGAGGTACAGTGAACAGGACTGTGGGCAACATCGTCCGTGCCACAATTAATTTTATGTATTGATTCAGTCCAGATTTGTGGTCAAACATTGTTCTGTTGTCTGTGAAGTTACAGCTCTCTACTCAGAACATTTAAGATTCTGGTGCTGTTTGTTTGGGTTAGCAGGAAGTCCCTGAAAGCCAGGTAACTACGTCCCTGAACTTAGGAGAAAGAAAGCAGTCTCCTCCTTGACTTGGGTGAAGTTTTACCTGGAAGGCAGGGTGGGAAAGGTCAAGCAGTTTCCAGAGCAACAGCCCTCTCTTGGGGTTCTGTCCCGTGATGGGGAGTTTATTCCAAAACGAGACTCATCCACACACAAATGCAAAGCCAAGGCTTGCCCATTCTGATGACCTTCTCCCCGAACACGAACACGTACTGTCTAGCTAGTGATTTTTTAAAGGACAGGGAAACGTGAGCTACTGATGAAGACAGGCTCCGGTCCAGCTGGACGGGCCCACTGTAAGAACAGCTCTAATCGCTTCTCTCATCTTCTGTTTTGAGAGGGTGCAGGGAGTCCTAGCGGGGCAGAAGGTGGGAAATTTGCTTTGAGGTCAAAGAACATGTTCACTTTCCTGTGTGAACAGATCCAGGAGTGGCTCTGATTTCAAGGCTTGATTTCCCTCTGACGACAGGAAGCGTTAACAAGCTGATCTCATGCTCGCGTCCTTCAATACCTTTTAATGTCCATGCTCGTGAGGGAGTGTTGTCGTGAGCAGGTTTTTTTGACTAGATTGAAAATGGCTTTTCCCCCAGTGAAAACTTTGATATCCTTCCAGAAAGTCCTAAATATGGTTGTAGGTCATGGGACTTACAAAGAACTTTACAAATAAAAGGAACACCCCCACCCAACAGAAACTAAGCAAAACAAACAAACAAAAACTGGGAGAATAAACTATGTCTCTCACGGGTTAATTGCAGCCTGGTTCCTGTGTGCATGTTTCCCACTGCTCGGAAAGACTCAGACTTCCAAAGGCACAGGTCCTGAAGTGTTCCGGTTAGCTTGGGGTAGTGTGGTCTCACATTTGTTATTGTCGCTTAAACATTTACTGTTAAAAATTAATCTCACATCCAGCCAGGCTAGCCGTCTTCTCGGCATAAGCAGTGGCTCGCTGTGCTCTAATAGCTGCCTCGGACTGTGATCAGTTGGTGGTCCATAAATTCTCCTTCCCTCATACTCTCTCCGCTTCCTCAGGGGTTCGGTTACCGGCCCTCTTTGCATTTCCTATCCCTTCAATTGCCCTAAAGCTGTTATCAAACAGTCAAAAGTTTTAGTGTAAAAATCCTAAGAAAGACCCCTACACATAGGGATCATGAAAAAGATGCCAGACGTCTTTGTGATGGAGGGAGGTAATAATGTCCTCCGTCTCCGTCTATCACAGAATACCAGAGCACTCTGACACGTAGCGTTAATGACTGCTACAGGAAAAAGTGCTTTAGAACAGGTCTGACGCTTCCCATTCTAGCGGATAGTTAAACAGCCCTAAGTACACAGTCTGCCTCCCCTTCACTCACTGCCTCTTGCCCACACGGGTGACTTCCTATCCCCTTGCATCTCTACCCTTCAGACCCCTCCACTCTTGAGGTGTCCACCACCCAAAGTATTTTGAAAAAGAAAGACTTTTAATGTTTTATAATTTTGGAATATTTTCATGTACATGATTAGTATCTCAGGTTGAGACCCTAACTTAACCACATAATTCATTTATGTTTCGTGTGCATCTTAATACATACGTAAAGGTATGTATACTTTTTTTTTTAAATGCACGGGTAGTTTTATACAATGCTCCAATAATCTTCACAAGAAGCAGACGTTTTATGATGTGGCCTTTTCTATTTGTATTATGTCAGTGCCCCCGTATTTCAGATTTGGGTGCATTTGGAACTTGAGGTTTCTAGGTTAGGGATCCTCAACCCACACCAATTTCCCCTTCAGTTCAGGTACACAGACTCATCACACTCGACAGCCAACTCTGCCATGCCTCCCAACTGCAAGCTTCCAGCCTCTCCCATCGTTCCCTGTCCTTTGGGGGTCTGCTGGCTTCTCTCTCAGACACTAGCGCACACGTCCTCACCCTGTGACCACTCAACACCTGTCTGTGCATGGCGCTGTGTTATGTAGTCATCATTTTCTCCATCCACACCCAGACAGAATTCCAGATGAAAGGAAAACGTATTATCACACAGAGATGCAGTCAACAGCAACTTCGGCCATTAAAGTTTTCAGTAAAAAAGACAAGTAAACATTGACTCGTTTCTATGTTCTAGACCCAAAAATATATGGGAGATGAAATGATCATCAACTCTAAAGAGAAAATGTACGAAAAGGCATTTTCGTGAGCAGGTGTCCTTGTCGTGGTCACCAAATTCAATCTCTACTCCCAGAATTAGAATTTCTTGGGGACATTTGGTGAGTAAAGCTGAGGGCCTGGTTACATTCAGATCTCAAAGCCTCTTAAAAGTCTGATGATGGCAACCAGTGTAGTATTAGGGGCCTCAGCCTTTATCCTTCTCTATTTCTTTCCCTTCAAGAATATTACAGAGGAGAAAACTCCTGTCCTATACTCTCAGATCCAGAAGAACAAGGTCTTCCCTTCAGGATCTACACTTTCTGTTCCCTCTGGCCTCTGTTTTCTTGACCTAAACAGAGGACACTCACAAGACTGTAATTTTATCTATCTATCTATCTATCTATCTATCTATCTATCTATCTATCTATCAATCGATCTACCTACCTATCTCTTTATTTTGTTTTTTTGAGACAGGGTTTCTCTGTGTAACAGTCCTAGCTGTCCTAGAACTAGCTCTTATAGACCAGGCTGGTCTCGAAGTCAAGGAGATCTGCCTACGGGTGCTGGGATTAAAGGCGTGTGCCACCACTGCCTGGCTAAGACTGTAATTTTAACACAATGGCATTAAACACAAACCAAATTTCCACCCCCTCATTTCTGTTATCTGAGGACTTGACCCTAAACTGTGGGAAGGGTAATCTGAAAGGGCGATGGCATGTGTCTGGGGTCCTCTCTCTCCTCAGACTGGACTGCCAGATTGAACTACAGACTTTACTCACACACCTTAATAACTGCTGACGTCACCCAAGCCACCCTCTGTTATTTTCAGTTTGGTGGTGTAAAACTCTAGTATCTGGGACAGTTGTGTTGGGAAGAAGAACACGCTGAACTGTGGCGGGGAAATGAAGTCAAGCTAGGCCTTCCACACTGCACTTGGCCGTGGTACCCACTACTATACCTCCTGGCGGGGGCTCTTTCCTCCATGCCCCTGCCCACTCTCTAGGTTAATCATCAGCTACAGGCTGTAGAAGGCCTTATCAATTTCCTTTCCCCTCTGTAACACCTTTTTCTCCTTGAGGCCTCATTGTCCACTTTAGGTTTTTATTTTTATCTTATCATGTGAGCTCTAGAGGATCAGAACTCCAAGACAAAAAGTTAGTGGCCTTGAGATCTTATGGTCCTAGTGCACACTGCCGTGTGTCCCTGTTGATGGTGTTAATCCCACAGAATGGGGCTAAAGAGCAAGGACCACAAGTTATGGGTGAATTGCCGCAAGCTTTCTTCTGTGCACAGCTCAGCCAGTCTGGCAGCTTTCTCCCCCCTTAGATGGGGTTCAAGGGAGCAGCCCTGAGCCAATTTTTCAAGCCTCTTTTATAGGGCAAAACCACAAGGTGGAGGATTTTACAAGCAAGCGTGATTATAGAAGTGAGACCAAGCAGTTAAGGAAACCTTCCCGGAACATTTGTTACAGAACATTCCGCGGGTACAGACTGGGTGCAGCCCAACTCTAAGAAACAGAAAATTGAGCTTTACAGTAAACAGAAACCGAACTTAGCTAGGGGCTCAAAACAGTTTCTAATCTTAAAATGGAGTCAGGCTGGTTTCTCAATGATAATTCCAGGGCTGAGGCCAAAGGAAGGCAGGCTTCATCTGGGTGATCCTCCTCAGAGGCCTGGCTACATCAGCAGTTACCAGGCACTGAGGGATCAAATTTCATAATAAAATGGAATTTTGATTTGTAACACCCTCACTTGTAAATTGACTTGAGAAGGAAGTCAAATTTTTATACCAAAAATAAATATATTATTAAATATCATTATATAAATTTGCTTTGAATATCATTCATGGGCTACTAAATGACCATACTGAACTGACTAGAAATAACCAAGCATTAGAGTTGCTAAAAGTTCATTTGCGGGCTGGAGCCCCTGGCCTGCAGACATATCACTGTATACATAATAAATAAATAATTTTTAAAAAATGTTTGTTTGCAATATGTTTCTGAGAAACATCATACAAAACAATTATTTTTTTAAAGATTTATTTATTGTGTATACAACATTCTGCCTCCATGTATGCTCACATGCCAGAAGAGGGCGCCAGATCTCATTACAGATCGTTGTGAGCCATCATGTGGTTGCTGGGAATTGAACTCATGACCTCTGGAAGAGCAGCCAGTGCTCTTAACCACTGAGCCATCTCTCCAGCACCCCCACCCCACAAAATTATATATTAGTTACAAAAGCAAAACAACAACAAACCCCCAAGTTATCGCTACAACAAAAAAAAATCTGGGTTATCTCTTTCCTTCAATATTAAGGGTCACCTACTATTTGATTTTATATTGGCAAAGGGCGGTGCACAGCGTCCAACAAATACCTGCCACTCACTGCAAGAAGATATTATGGGTATTATTGCACCCTCATTGCTGTAATTAAACATTTACACAACTGCTTCCTTGTACATTAGCAAAACACTGAGAGAAGCACCTACAAGTAGAATGGTGCTTTTTAACCAGACAATTCTATTCATGTCGTCAAACAAGAAACTTAATGGGAAGACACATCCATCTATGCATCAGGAGGGTGAGTGTAAAGAAAATGTTTATGTAACTGTGTGTTGGGGGCCTGGGGAGGCAGAGTGGTGTCTTTTCATGTCCTGGACCTTAGTGTTCTTATCTGCAAAATAAGAGGCTGGGTCAGATGGCCTTCCAGTTTCTTTCCAACCCTGGCAATCTGAGGTTGCGGTGGCTCCCTCAGTGTGGACAACCAGTAGCATATTCCTCATCAGCTGGGGACCAGTTGGCTGGCTCTGAGGTTAAAGTGGAAAGGACAGACGGCATGAAATAGGATGTGGACTCTACATACGCCAAAGTCAGGAGACACAAAATCAGCCTTGTTTGGAGAACACAAAATGAAGACTTCATGACTCATCACCGCAGAGAGTCTCTGAACAAAGCTTGCTTTGCAGTTTGTTTTGATTGATGGATACATTTTTTCTTCTTCTTGCAAGATGAAAGGTCAGATCCATGGTGTCTTACTGTGTGCCTCTTAATTAACTAGGTAGGAATGAAAGGCCGTCATTGTGCAGATCGAGTTCATTGGAAGCTTTGTCCAACTCTTTCAGTATCCGCTGGATGAAGCTTGGATGCACTCTTGCCTTTTGGATGCTGCACTAATAACTGTTTTAGCTTTGATTACCCACCTTATCTTTGGGGGAGACGAATGAGGCTTGGGGAGATCTCTTTAAAAACAACAACTGTATTCATAGGGTCAGGTGTGATATTATAAGAAATACTCAATTTTAGTTCTGCCAGTGACCAATTTAAGGCTTGATTTAGGCAAGAAATATAAAAACATAATGTTTTTGGTGTTTTCAACATTTTTTCTTGTTTAGACAAGTGAAGGGAAACATATTTCTAAAATAAGTCTAGTAAAATCAAGGTGAGGGCAACGTTCATGTTTTTTAAGCAGTTTCAGGTTTTAGTTTGGTGTCATCCAACTTAAAAGAGTCTTGGGGTTTGCTTGCATTTTTTTTCAGTAAAACTAGCAAGACATATTTGTAACACACTATGTGCTGAAGAAATAAAACCAGTTTGAAACACATTCTTAAGTATGTATCTACCACACACATACTTCACAGCGAAATACAAACCTATTCTTTTAGACAAAGTAATCCTTTTCTAGAATAGAATTCCACACATGCTGAGGCACTACCGCTACACGCAAGTGTTTAGTTTCGTTTAAGATAAAGCATTTGAGTAAGGACACAGGAAAGCTGAAGGTGCCCTTCTATACCTGGACACAGAAGGAAGATGGTACTTGCTGGAGGGCTGAAAACTACAAAGTGCTGAGTTCAATAGGAAAATATCAGCTCTTAGCTCATTTGCAAGTGTGTACATACATATACACACATGTATGGATATGTGTGTCATACACACCACGTTTCTCCAGGTTGTTCCTCACTTCAACTATTCACTGTCCTTATAACAGCTACCAAATGACTGTACAGTTTATTGTTTTAAACTCTGTGGGAAATTGACAGGAGAGCCACTGTTGTTAAGAAACCAGAAGCGGGGTCCCTAGGGTAGGGAAAGCCTTTACTGGACCCCAAGGGCTGGAGGAAGCTCATCAAAGCAGGACCCTGCTTTGACTTCTGCTCCTTCCCCTCCGCCACTTGTGACCAAGGCCCACAGTTCTGTCCTCTCATCTCAGCTTGTTGTCCACATGTCACAGAAGGTCTGTCCTCATCTCAGCTCGTTGTCCACATGTTTGCATCAACGACTGAATGCAATCTGATGACAAGCAGATCCCAATCAACCCCAGACATAGAGTAAACCTGTGTTGAAGACCTTGGAATATGGGAAGGAAAAAATGATGATGCCAACTTTCACTTGTCCTCAGATCCTCATAAGAAAAGAAAGGGTTGGAAGGGAATAAAAATGACATTTCCGGGGCCGGAGAGACAGTTCAACAGATAACAACACTGGTTGCTCTTGCAGGGGACCCAGGTTCAGTTTCTAGAACCTGCTTGGCTGATCATAACCATCTCCAACTCTAAACCCATGGAATCTAATGCCCTCTTCTGGCCTCCATGGATACTGCACACACATGGTATACAGGCTAACAAAAGAAATTTTATTTCTAATTTACTGTTTTTGTGTCCATGTAATCCATCCAAACTAAAATTCCTAGGCTAAAGGTGTATCTCAATAGTAGAATGTTTGTCTAGCATGCACCCGGGCACATGATGGGCCATGCCAGGGGCCGACACCACAGTCACCGCTCTGTCTTAGCCAAGACAAGACACCCCTCTGTCAGGATGGGAGAGGAGGCGTAAATGGAGTGGGCCTGAAGCAGCATCAGGTACCCCAGAACTGTAGTTACAGGCAGTTGTGAAGTGCCTGATGTAAGTGTTAGGAATCCAACCCCACTCCTCTGTAGGAGCAACACAAACTTGTAACCTCTGGGCCATTTCAGGACCCCTGTTTGGAAACTTTGCTTAATACGATCTATAATGTTTTTCTTCTTCTTTTTTAATAGACCAGCAATCAGTATTTTTCACATTACTTTATAGGTCTTAAATATTTGTATAGGCCTAAATTAATTTGTGCTGTTCATATCCTATGACAGTTATATAATTTGTTTCTATTTTTTTCATTCTATATAAGGACCATGACAATAAATTCTAATCCCATAGAAAATATCAAATATTTCTTTCTGATAAATTGCTAGGGTTTAAGTTGAATAGGCTAGACATTTTATGGCTCTTGATATATATTACAAAATTAAAAGGTTGTTAGATTTTACATTTCTCTAGCAGTATGTGAGGACCCAATTTCTCCAAACTCATGACCATCTGGGAGATGAAAAATTGTTGTTGCTGTGCTTGGCTTTATTTCTTTGTGGTTCTGTGTAGCTTTGATACATAGACAGACAGACAGACAAATAGTAAATGGCAAAAACAAGATTAAATAAATATAAGCATAAATGTAATTAATTTTCCTCAAACTCCTTCTGTAGGCCAGGCAGACTTTGCACTTAGAAATCTGTCTGCCTCTGCCTCTGCCTCCCGACTCCAGGGCTGGATTAAAGGTGTACATCACTATGATCAGTGTCCTTTTATTTCTTTAACTCCAGGAAGGTTATCAAATACTTTCTAGGTAGCTCTAGTTTCAGATATCTGTGAGTTCCAGGCCAGACCAGGCTACACTGAGATCTCCAGGACAGTCAGGAATATATAGAAAGAGTCTGCCCGTAAAAGCTGAAGTAAGTAGGTAAATGGAAGCCAGTTTCAGCAGTGCACACAGTTAATCACAGCAGAGACAGGCTCATTTCTGAGGGTAGGAAGCTAGCCTGATCTAGGTAGTGATTTCTAGTGCTATATAGAGACCCTGACTGAAAGAAATAAATGAATAGATAAATAAATAATAAAAGTAAGACAAATAAACATAAATATGAATATTATTGACTTGGACTGAAACAGATAAACAAGGAATGGTAGTGCCGGGGCTCTGGCCTAGGCTGCCTGAAGCCCTGGTCTCCACCCTGTCAGCTCTGTATGTCTGTAATCCCAGCACTCAGGAGCTGGAAAGAGGAGAACTACCACCGTCCCGTGGGTTGGAAGATGACCTCCACACTGGATACGTGCTCTGAAGTACTGAGGTCAGTGTTTCTAAGGCTCCTTTCCCTGACATACCAAGAAGTAGCTTTATTCAGGCAGGGTGGCCCAGAGCCCAGACA
>PVIU01018903.1:0-37829 GCA_004026605.1 Ondatra zibethicus
GTGACTTCCTGAAACTATTTAGAGTTCTTTACCTTCCTGCCAAAGAAGATTCCCTGTAGGATAGAATGTTTTAATCTCACACAATAAATCCCCATATACTTTAGCAGATATGGGGCCACACGCTTGGTAACCAGTAATGAATTAAAAATCCTCTTCTTATTAAAATTTATTCATGATTATGATGAATAGCTGAGTAACCCCAGACTTTTAATAGCTGCGAGTCTTTTTAACACTAATTTTCTCAATTAATCTGAAAAACTCAATATTAAAACAAAGGACTTATTTGAGGACATTTCCCAGACACTCTAATCCGTGCCATTCTTGTGTGAGGCACCAGACCCAATGTGAGGTTTTGGTTATTTGCTTTAGATATTGCTTTTAAAGCTTGCCTTTCATTTCTGTTACTAGGTTTGTACTAACTCTTGACTCTTGAAAGTAGGAAATATTTTATGTATAACTCTACTTTTAAAAGTGAAAACATTAGTTTTATTTAAAAAACCTAATTTTATTTTCTTAACCTCAAATACATTAGAAATTATTTTTCCTGTTCTAGTTTCTCAAGTATATTAAACTGAAATAATTTTTGAAAATATTATAAACATACTGTGTAGCATTAATTTCAATTATAGAAGAATGATTCTGTATAGTAAGAACAGGGCAGTTTTGAATTTAACATTAATAACTCCCTGCAGCAATTCAGATTCAATAAAATATGTTAATTTTATTATTTTATAAAAACATACATTTCTCAGACTTCCATATGAATATAGGGTCTATGAAAATATAATATGCAGCATTTTTCATAAGGAAGAAGGTTTCTGATGATTCTCTGTGTACATGAGAGAGATAAAACTACTTCTTGATTAAATATTTATTCATTATTTTACTTTCAAGAAAGAAAATGCAGCATTCCTTTTCTAGACCAATACTTGCTCATCATTCCCAATAAAGACAAATATAAAGTTGGAGATTTGTTGAACTTTTCTTATCTACAAGGATACAGAGTTGGACCAGATTCAGTGCAATGCTATTACTTTGGATGGTCACCTAGTTTTCCAACATTTAAGTCAGTATCTGTTTTACATTTGGTAAATGAAAATCAGAGGTTTAGTGGTTTAGTTTCCTTATCCTAATATCTCCCAGTTTTACAGACAATCATGATCAATCTGTGTGTTGTGTGGCTAATGCACAGTCGCTTACTTACAAGGTTAATCTCAGGCTAACTGAAGCAGTGTTATCAATGTGTGTAAACATATAGACATGATGGTTTAGAGTAAAAAATATATATCATTCTTTCTATATTACCATTAATACTGGCATTTTTACAGCATAAGCATTTCCTCATATTGCATAAAGAATATCTAAACTGTATGAAAACAGATTTTGATTAATTCAATAGCACTTATTCAAAAATTAAAACATTAATCAGATATTTTGTAAAGTACCAATATTTTTTACAAATGAATAACTGTATGCTATAAATATTGAGAGTGTTAAAAATTCTATAATTGACAAAACAACAGTTGCTGACTGCTTTTCTTTTTTAATTTCTTTTCTTTTTAAAAAAGAAAACAAACTATAATTTCAATTTACACACCAATTCCATTTCCCACACCCTCATCTCCTCCCTTTCCCTCCAACTGACCCCCCCACCCCACTCCCCATCCACTCCTCAGAGAGGGTAAGGTACATTGCTTTGGGAAAGGTCCATGGCCATCTCTGCTATATCTAGGCTTAACAAGGTATCCATCCAAAGTGAATAGGTTTCAAAAAAGCCAGTACAAGCAGTATGGATAAATCCTGGTGCCTCTGCCATTGGCCCAGTAGTCTGCTCAGTCAAACATCTGTCACCCACATTCAGTGTGACTAGTTTGGACCCATGCTGGTTCCTTCCATGTCTGGCTGGAGTTGGTGAGTTCCCCTCAGCTCAGGTACACTATTTTACTGGGTGTTCCTATCATGGTCTTGAACTCATATTCTCACTCCTCCCACTCTTCAACAGTACTTTGGGATCTCAGCCCAGTGCCTCTGTTTCCATCGGTTCCTGGATGAAGTTTCTATGGTGATATTTAAAATATTTAGAAGTCTGACTAAAGGCTTAGTCCAGTTCAGGCAACCTCTCCTTTATTGATTAGGTTCTTAGCTACAAGGTGTCATGTTTACCAAACATTGTACCACCGTCAATATCCTTTTGATGCTATTTCAATAGACATGTTACAACTATGAAATATGAGTCTCTTATCAAATAGATGGGTCCAACATTGTGACATGTGTTAATGTCACGTGGATTGGAGAGCTGATAGCAAAGGTAGTTTGATGGACTTTCAAAACAAATGTATTATAGACTCAAAAGACTGATAAAAATACCTTCCTAAATGTAAAAGTGGGAAAAGATTAGTTTTTAAAAGAAAGATGAAATTGGCTGTTTTTTTGGTTTTTTTTTTTTTTAAAAAAAAGCATAGAATTAAAAACACAATGGCTAAGCTAATAGAGTGATGGTCTCCAGAGTGTGGTTCCATGGCCAACATCATCAGTATCTTTAGTCCAGGTTTGTGAAAATAATTTAACACTGAAGGGCTCATCCTAGAGATTTTGCATAGGAAAGAATCTACGGGGGAGACCTTGTGTCCAATATAATATCCTTCAGGGATTCCTGGCAAACTCAGTTTGGAAACCATTGCTGTAGGCTGCAAACATTTGTAAATACATTCTTAAAGAACCACCTTTCAACTATGTTCTTGTTTATATCTCAACTTCTCTAATCCATTAGAATATTAGAATATTTTGTTTGAATATCATATTCTTATACCTATGTTGCTCCAACTATTTCTCCCTGTTCCTCCCCACCTTCTGTCTCATCTGCACAAATCCCCTTTCTGACTTTCATTATGAAAGAAACAGCCTTTTAAGGAATAATAGTAAAACAAAACAATCACATTAAAATAGGTTTAAAAAAAAACTCGGAGGGAAAAGAGCACAAGAAAAGACAAGAGACAGATAGAGACTGAACGCTCCATGCATTCACACACTCGGGAATCCCATAAAAGCACAAATTGGAAGCCATAATATACATGCAAAGGGTCTGTAGGGTAAAAAGAGAGAGGGTGAGTACAAATAAAAGTAAGCAAAACAAAAAGTAAAATAAAAAATAAAATAGTTTTTTTCAAAAGGGAAAAGAAAAGTCATAACAGGACATTATGAGACAAAGAAGTCCAAACATGTCTTTCAGTTTGTTTTATGCAGCTTACCATTAAGAGTAGTTTGTTTCTCATGTGATACTTCTTTGCAGAACTCTAAATTTTCATCTACAAATGTTTATCAATTGATGATAGCTTTGGGTTAGGTATGTGGGCGTGACCGTCTGTTTTTAGCTCTAGGAGTCTATCTAGTGCAGACCCATCAAGACTCTTGAATGCTGCCCCAGTCTCTGTGTGCTCATGTATGTATCAATTTTGTTTCTTCATAAGGTCTTATTTTCTTTGAGTCCTCTATATCTTCTGGTTATTACACTCTTTCCATCTTCTCTTTTGCATGGTCTCTTGAGCCACATAGGGGAGGAGTCGATGAAGATATTCCAAGCAAACCTTAGAGTGTTTCAAGATTTTCTACATAATGTCTGTCTTTGAGTATTTGTATTTGTTCCCATCTACTACAAGAGAAAGCTTCTGTGATGTCAGCTGAGTAATGCACTGATCTATGATTATAAAAGAATATCATGTACAGTCCTTTTATCACTATGGCTTTTGCATAGTGAAAAGTTATTTGTATTTTAATAAATAGAGCTTGTTGGATGATCAGAGGGCAAATCAAACCACACTAGTCAAGCATACAGGCCAGGCAGTGGTGGCACACACCTTTAATTCCAGTAGCCACACTTAGCCATAGATATTGGACAATGGTAATGCACACCTTTCATGCCTGCACTAGAGAGTAATAAAAGGTAGAATAAGACAGTAACTTGCTTTCTTTTTAGTCTGAAGATTTTGTAGAGGTAATAGTTCTCTAGTGGTTGACTGCATCACTTTGCTGATCTTCAGCTTGAACCCCAATATCTGTCTCCATATTTTTATTATTAAGACCAATTAGAATTTGTATTTCATCTTGCACCCAACTTTGGAGGAACAAATTCATGAAAAGGCCATTTGCTGTTGGCCAGAACGACCAGAATCACCATCCTACCAGCAAGGTTTACCTTTCTTCTCTCCTGGTGGGCTTTCCCAGAATGCCCTTCTTGGTCTGTAGCCAAACTAGGCAGCTACTTTGAAATTCAGTCAGGCTTTTACTATTCTATGCAGTAGCAATAAACCTGACATCATCATTATTATTGATGGCAGGTTTGGTGAGAAAATTGGGAATTCGTTAAGTGAGCAATTAGTTAAAAGGAGAGGGTTTTTTTTGCCCCAAATTAAGAAAAAGAAAACACAATTATGAAACAGAAAGTTAGGTATCTGTTAATTATGTAATATGTGATTTAAAAATCAAACAACTAAATGAAGAGATTATCAACCAGGATTGACATTGTATTAATTACCATTTAGATCATGCTTGTTGTCCTTTTGATAATTCCTGGTTTTATCTCTCAAAAATCCATTTAGTTTGACTGCCAAGATACAGACCTTAGAAAGACTTGATAAAACAGATCACAGATATATTCAAATCTAGACAGAAGAATTTATAGGAGAACAAATGTCAGCATTGCATTGTAAGGGTAGAGAGGAACAGCCTAAGGTTTTCAAACAATCAACTTAATACATCTAGTAACCTTACAGGAATTGCTAAATGATAGAGGCTCTGTTACAGCTAATCGGATCCTGTGCCAATGTTAGATTTAAGGCAATTCAAGGAAGCAATTGTCTCATATAGCATGCATTCACCTTTTGTAAATGTTAAACTCATGGTTGGTATGTACTAGAATTATCCCTAAAGGCTGGGAAGACTTAGTTAAAACTATTTTACAGCCTCATCTGCAATTACAATGGTGTACCTTGTTTAGAGGTAAGAAGCTAATACTATTAAACAATAGAGTAAAGCTGGAATAGGGAAATCTCCCAAATCAATTTCTCAGAGAAGAAGATTATGGTACTATAGAAAGGCAAACTTTATATGATGACCACACTCTGACTTTATGCCATACAGCAGCTTTGAATGCTTGGGACATAATTGAAGAAATATAAAAGAAAATTGAATCAATTACTAAAGTTGATCAGGGCCCAAAGGAAGTCTTCACAGTTTTCTTATAGAGATTGACTTTGGCAGTAAATATAATGATACTAAATTCAGAAGCTAGACAAATAAGAATTAAATTTCTGGCTATTGAAAATGCCAGTTCTCTATGCAAAAGCATAATTAGACTGTTAAGGCTTGGTCAGTACCTCTGGAGAAATAGATTCAAGTACAATTAATATTGAATCTCATGGCCATGATTATGCTTGGATAGGAGAGGTGATTTCCACAGGTTTGAGGAAAAATTGAAATGTCAAGTGTTATAATTGTCAAACAAGGGAACTTTACAAGGGATTGTAAAAAGAGCATTCCTAGAAACGATGCTTTTCTAAGCATAATCCAAACAGAATGCCCTTCCATTCTGGGTTATGGTGTGGCAAAGACATATGAATGTACATGAAAAAGAGACATTCAAGGTAATCCTTCTGTATTGGAAAACTCTTTGAGGAGCCTCTCCCAGGCCCCTATGCCAAATCTGACTCAGTATTTTCCTGCCATCATAGAGGAAACTCATTCCTATAGCAATTAAATAACATAATGCCTATTGTAAGAAACCATACTGATTTCGATAATAAAACAGTTATAAGAAAGAGAACAAAAGATTCAAGAGAAATCGTAAAGCATGTATTTCAGTAAACATTAATAAAAAGACAAAGATCAAAATTTAAATAAAAAAATACAAATAGATTCTATTAATTATTTAGGGTATAAAATAGATTTGCAAAATTTATACTGCAAAAACAGAAAATGAAAAGAGATTGACTGAAGGCAGTTAATGATTTCAAAAGTTTGCTAGATGACATTTCAAAAGATTAGAATATATAATATATACCAATATATATCTCAGTAATCCACTATTATGAAAAAACTGATTAAATGATTAATTTAAACAAAACCTTAGATTGTGATAAGCATATAAATAGTCTAAAGAAATTATCAGTTGAAGCTGAAGGAGATTTGGCTTTGATAGAAGGGAAATTACAGAAGGCACAGGTGGATAGAGTGTATCCAAATATTTTTTTTTTCATGTCTGTAAATTCTTTTTTTATTGATTTTATTGAGCTACACATTTTTCACTGCTCCCCTTCCTGCCTTTCCTTCTCCTTTCCAACCCTCTCCAATTGTCCCCATGCTCCCAATTTACTCAGGAGATCTTGTCTTTTTCTACTTCCCATGTAAATTAGGTCTATGTATGATGGGGGAAGAGCCACTAGCCAATCACCTCAAGTTGGGGTGTGGCTACTGAGACCCAGGTAGAAAATCGGGAGAACACAGGTAAGCGCTCTCTCCATGCAGTGTCCGCCAGACTGATTGGATTACACGGCTTGAGTAGAGTGAGTTCCCCTTTTTTCTTTCATTAAAAATACCTGTTTCTATTGAGCTGGCTTGGTTATTGATTTGTGCCGACTTAATACTTAGCCATCTGGCGCTCCAATGTGGCTTTTAGAGTCACATTAAGCTCTCTGGGCTGAAGATCCCATGCTCCAGTCTCCCACTCCTGCACTGCCGGGCACAGGCCGTTTCTGCGCCTTCACCAGCCGCAGCAGAGGCTTTTCTGCCCACCCCCCACCACCACGACACAGCCATGCACAGCTTTTCTGCAGTGTTGGGCGGCCGCTGCAGCTGCACTGGCCCACTCTCCCTCTGCAGCACCTAGTTTGCGCCTACAGAATGGGAGACTATTGACCAGCCACAGACCTTCACAGAGCACACGGTCTGTGATTCATACTAATTAACTCCTTGATTTGAGTAGATATTTTGTACCCCATATTCCACCTAATTTCAGATCTGAACTGAGCACGTGAATTCAAGTGCACTGCGCCACCACAACCGGCGACACATACTGGCAAGAAACAGTTACTGCACCTGCTTCAAACACCAGGTGAGTGCAATGTCTGATAACCTGAAAATCCGAGGTTTAGATAGCTTTTTCACTTACACCATGTATGAGGTCTTCCAAGACACATATGAAGCTCTCCATACAAGGCCATTTCTAGGATTCACCTTTTTTCTTGTATTCTGTACCTTTTTTGTAAAAGTCTGCCTTCTCAAGAATAGGATGATGCACTCTTTACAGGCTGAATCCAGGATTCTTAGAAAAGAAATTGGAGATCTCAAAAAGAAAATGATCAGCTTAACTAACAATTTTCAGTCAGCTGATGTACTTTTAAACACAATTCAAACTGGTGCCAAGCTCCTTAAAGAGGAGGTCAGACACCTACAAGACAGTACAAACACTTTACATACCAAAACTCAGTCAAATGAGCTGCTTTTAGAAATGGTCCAGACTGATACCCAACTTTTCAAAAAAGAGATTTTACATGTGAAAGAGGATGCTAGAATTTTGCTTAACAGGATTCAGTCAACTGAGATTTATTTGGAAAAGGTACAGTCTTATAGTAATTCATTTAAGGAGAGATTTAACATTCTGGAGGAGAAAACAACTAATATAACATTTACTAATGATTCATTTAAGGAGAGATTTAACATTCTGGAGGATAAAACAGCTGACTTAACACTTACTAATAATGCATTTAAAGAGAGATTCAGCACTCTGGAGAAGGAAATAGGTAATTTGGAACATGTGACTCAGTCCATGACGATGGGTGCTCAAACGTTATTTGAGCAGATTTGCATGATTGAATGTATTAATCAGACTCTGTCAAAGGGGTATGACAGATTGACTGATAGAATGTCTCTGCAAGAAGGTAATATGCTTTCAATGAAGATTATGTCCAAGGATGAGACATTATCTCTAATGGACAGACTTCATGCCTTAGAGTCCTCAATGAGGGCATTAGAGCACAATACTGGACAAGAGATCCAGACCTTGCAAAAGGCAGTGATAAACAGATTTGAAAGGATTGAGGAAATTCGTGATTTTGATGACCAGGAGCAAAAAGTAAGGAGGCAAAATTTAACTCCCTCAATGCATAAGACTCCCTGGGATAGCTTCCGCAGAGTTCTACCTGCTTTCCCAGTAATAACATCAGAAAAGGTAGCCGGCTCCAAATACCCTAAGGTTGTCAAGGAATGCACATGGGAGCCCATGCGTATGAGTGATTTGAAGGAAATTAAACAAGCAATTTTTAACATACGGACTACATTCCTCCTTTGTTAAGGAGATGGACAAAACCTGGGCTTTCAGTAAAAAAGCCATACCTTATGATTGGGCTCAGTTAATCTCAGCTGTCCTAGAAAGTGGGCCACAATTGCACTGGAGATGCATCTTTAAAGAGGAAGAGAAAGTTTTAGAGCAACAGGAAAGAGCAAAAGGAACTGAGATTTCCCTAGATCAAATTCTAGGTAACGGACTCTTCTCTGATCCTCAGGACCAAGCTCTTTATGATGAACACGCCCTGTCTGTATGTACCACAGCAGCTTTAAGGACTTGGGACAGAGTGCAGGAACCAGGGCAGAGAGTGGAATCATATCTTAGGATAAAACAGGGTCAGAGAGAACCCTTTAGTGACTTCTTACACAGACTAACTAGGGCTGTACAAATAGGGATAACTGACCCAGAAGCTAGATGTATAATAATTGAAGCTTTAGCTTATGAGAATGCCAACACAGAGTGCAAAAGGATCCTAGGGCCTTTAAAGATCAGATCAGCACCCTTGGATGAATGGGCCTTGCATACAATGAATGTCGAGACATTCTATTATGGTACTGAAGTGTGGGTAGGAGAAGCAATTTCCAATGGTAAGAGAATCAAAATACCAAGTGTTTTAATTGTGGTAAAATGGGACATATGAGAAGGGATTATAGACAACGGATTTCCAGGAATAATGCCTCTTCTGGAAATAACAGGAACAGGAGAACTCAGCCTTCAGGTTTATATAGGAGGTGTGGCAGAGGCCAGCATTGGACAAATGAATGAAGGTCAACAAGAGATAGAGAAGGCAACCTGATACCATCGGGAAATGCCATGGGGGGCCTCTCGCAGGCCCCCATGACGAATGTGGTCTGAATGAGTGTCTGAAAGCTTCTGTAAGTTGTCTAGTAGAATTTGGATCACCTCTCCCTTTATGACTTTTCTCTGCTTGTGACATGGATAAATAATGGCAGAATTTGAAAATGTGGACAATGATAGCTGAAGAGGTGAATTTTTAGGAAAATTATAATTATAATTTGAATGAGTATGTGAGAACAAAGTAAATGTATAAAAGTAATAGTGTATCATAATTTATAAAAATAAAATCTACATCACTTAAGGCTTAAAAAATAAAATGTAAAAGAGAAATAGAATTTTACTTATTGGTTCAAGGTCTCCCATAGGATAGTTTAAATAAGGTCTCAGGCATTGGATGTTTCCCAACAACTTCTGAAAGTCATTCAGTCTTTAAGTGATCCTTCCTAATTTCTAATTTCTGAGGTTTAATTTCTGTAGAATGTAACACATGACCTAAATACTGGAAAGATGGGTGCCTTAGCACTTTCTCTGGAGCAATAATTAACCCTGCATGGGTAAGAATGTGTTGCAGTTGTCCCTATGTCTCTAGTAAAACTTCATCTTTATGGGCAAGTAAGATATCATCCATATAATGGATAATAAAAGCCTGTGATAATTGTTCTCGCTAGGCAGTGGTGACACACACCTTTAATTCCAGCACTTGGGAGGCAGAGGCAGGCGGATCTCTGTGAGTTCAAGGGCAGCCTGGTCTACAAGAGCTACTTCCAGGACAGGTACCAAAGCTACAGAGAAACCTTGTCTTGAAAAACTAAAATAATAAAAAAGAAAAGAAAATAAAAGAAAATTGTTCTCTAATATTTTGAATACCTTGAGCTATGAATTTATGGCACAACATAGCACTGTTTTTCATACCTGTGGCAAGTGCACCTTTGATATCTTTTCATTGGCTCTTTGAAGTTAACTAATGGAATGCTAAATGCAAAGCTCTGACAATATTATGGTGCCAAAGGATTGTATAAGAACAATCCTTTCCATCTAAAATAATTTTATATGTATTTTTGGGTATAGTTGTAGTAGAAGACAACCCTGGCTGTGAATTTCTCATTGCTTGCACAGTCTTTTTTTTTTTTTCTCACATAAGCCATCTATAAAAGCATTAAAACAATTTCTATAGGATTTTATGAGGCAGCTTTAAGCAATTTTCATGGAGCATTTTAATAAAAGTTTTTAAAGAGGATCCCTTTTTATAGAACCCAAGTAACATGTTAATGCAACTTGCCAGTTATTAATGGTGTGGATTAAACCATTTATCAATATTTTAAACAATTCTGTAAGATCTTATCAGTAAGAGATTATCGTTTATGGGTTTTTACCTTAGTAGTCATATTATCTCATGACCTAACAGCTCTTTTTAACTGTTTGTTAAAATTATGAATTTTGTTTCTTTAGCTCATTTACCATAAAAAATAAATATTCGTTTAAACATTAATTGGATAATTAAGAAACAACTTCTTCTATACAATGAATGATTAATATCACTGGAATTTTAAACTGCATTTGACTTAATACTTTAAGCCCTGTCTATAATTGTTTTTACTAGCAGTTGAGCTTGTTTTAAAATCTTTCTTTCTCCCATAAAGAGACCATTGACAATGAGCCATTCCCACTATTAGGGAAGTATAAAAAACATTTCCCATGGAGGAACTTTTAATACTGAGTTATTCCCACTATGAGGGGAAAACAATAACAACAAAATTCTTACCCAAAGTTAAGCAAACAACAAAATTTTAAGCCCTGGGCTTACTGCCCTCCTTTATCTGTTGCTTCTTTGTAATTTAAACTTATCAGCTCCGTGCTGAAAGGTTTTCACAGATCTCTAACATTTGCTTTTTATCAGACATTCGCCTGGACCTGAAATGGCAGGTCCCTTCATTATTCTCCCATTCAGCCAGGGCAGAGGCTGCAGCTGAGGCAGCAGAACTGGGAACTGGCTGGGAACAAAGTATGTCAGTACTTTCACCTCTCCATTCCCTGGAGCAGTCCAAATATGGCAGTTAGGCTACTTCCAGTGTGGAATGGACTTTGGAATCTTTATCTACAAACTCTAAACTTCTGTGCATCTGTTTGTGCTCCACTTTAGCTCCTCTAGCTATCAAAATATATCCAAGCAAATGTATAGATAGTTGAATACTGTTTCTTTGCCTGATATTTGCAAATATTTATATCTTTACCCCGATATTTTTTGCCCTGCTTTTTTCGTTCCTTTTTTTCATTATCTATTTCTGAGTGCTCATTTTTCACCTCTGCACCTGCACATGCAATGTAATTTTCTTCATGAAGCCCTGTACGTTTCTCCCCTGTATTGCTGGCCCCATGTCTGTCTATTTTGGGGTTCACCTGTCACCCCATATCATAGGTGCCATTTGTTGGAGACCAGTTTCAGCAAAGATACCACTTACCAGGGTAGGGGCATGGGATTAGAAAAATAAGTAAAGATAACGAAGACATGAGGGAAAATAATAAAACAGAAACATAGAACACTACCAGGATGGAGTTCCAGTGAATACTGAAATCGCCTGCATTTTATTTACATTTGTTTAAAATACCCCAACCCCAAAAGGTAAAAGTAAGATAAAAATCTACATTAGCATGATAAAAGGAAATGAACAGACCAATTGAAGATTGCGGGCTACATTTTTAGTTAAACATTCTATTTCCAGAACAATATAAGTAATGCTCACACCCTAGACTATATATGTCCCTGCTTCTCAATGAAAGACTATAAGATTTGTAAAATTAAAAGTCATATGAACAATATTGACAACTATGTGAAAAACAATAACACATACACAATTATGCTCAAATTCATTGCTGTATCAGATCTGATTGAAGCACTTTTATGCCCAAATATTTAGGAAATCTCAAGTTGCAATTACATAAAGTAAGGAAGATCTGGATTAAAATTAAGTAACATATGTGAAAAAAGAGGAGTGAGGACATTTTAATTTTTTACTTTAGTTTGTGTGTCTCTCTCTGTGTATGTGTGTGTGTGTGTGTGTGTGTGTGTGTGTGTGTGTGTGTGTGTGTGTGTCTGCGTGTGGGAAGGTGCAAGTGTGTGGAAGTATACACAGAAACCAGAAGACAATAGCTTCAGGCCTCCTGTATCTAGACCTACATGCTGCTGCGAGTCACTTGAAAGTCACTGGGAATTGAAGTGGGGTTCGTTGTAAGAGGAGTACATGTAGTTAACCACTGGATCATCTATGTAGCCCTGACTTTTTAAAAACATTAGTAAAAGAACTATTTGAGATCTTTTGTGACCGTGTGTTTGGGTGATGTCCAATGATTAGTTAAAGGGTTGCTTTGGCAAAACTCCATAAACTCAGGCTAATCCACAGAAATCTAATGTCCCACAGATCCAGATGCTAGAGTGTGAAATCAAGGTGGTGACAATTTGGCTCCTTCCAGAGCTGTGAGGGGAGACCCTATGCTAAGTGCATGTCTTTGGCTCTTCTGTCCACTTTCATGTTCATTTGAAACCCTTCATGTAAGCACCTTCCTTAAATTTTCCTTCTTGTATAGGACACCATTGCTCACAGTAGTTGCTTCATTATTACACTAAAGTTTGTCAACACATTGTCTCTAGATAAATTCAAATCTTGAACTTAAGAGTAAGGTCTTCAACATATGAATTTTGAGGAAATAGAATCATTTCATAGGAACCATTTCTAATGAAGAATGAGATTTTTTTTTAAATTTACAAACATATGAGCAAGAAGTTCAATTAAAGTGCAGGGACCATGTCATGTAGCCAATCATATTACCTTTTACTAATCCAAGTTTATACAAAACAAAGTGCAGTTAAATTATCTCTTTGAAAACTGAAATCATAATCCAGCAATTTATTTAACTTAGTTTGATTTCGAGAAGTCTGAATTTAAGAAGCACATCAAAAAATTCTGTTAAGTCAAAAGTTACCAAACTGTTACCTACATATCTTTTTAAACAACACATATTTCCAGTCCCCACTCCAGATAACTGGAAATGAATTTTCAAAGCAGCGTATAATTTAAATGAAATTTTTCAATTGATTCCAGTACAATCTGCTAGACCATCTGCTTTCATTTGGGGTTTGGGAGAGTTAGGCCATCTTAACAAAACTCTATCTTGGAGGACATATTTAGCTAGGGGATTACTAAAATGTAAAGGATTAATAAAACACATTTGTTGACACATGGAAAATGTTTTTAACGTTAAAATAGTCATAGCTAATAAATATTTCCTTAACTTCAATGAAAACTTAAGTTTTCAGTGTTTCATTAAGCATTTTTTATTTTCTGTTCTTTGCTTTTTTGTTTTAGTTTGCTTGTTTGATTTTTTTTTGTTTGTTTGTTTCCACTCAAGCTAAGCAAAAACCTTGCATAGTGGAAACCAAAGTGTACTGAAGGGTTTCAGGAAATTTACAGAAGATGTCCTGTCCACTTCATAGCAGCTGCTCAGAAAGAAGCAGGCCTCTTCATTGTCCATCCTAAACATAGACAGGAAACAGAGCAACCACACCAAAGTGCTATTGGAGTGGCTGTGTCATTGCCTGGTCCACATCAGCATGCCTGTACTTATGCTTAAAGGACAGTTGGATACCTTGCTTAAAATGACTGTATTTGTGGGGGGGGGGGGACAGCTGGCATAGTCATAGAACTCCAGAATTTAGTGCAGAAAAAGAAATTGAACTTGGCTTTTATTTTTTTATTAATATGCTTTGCACAAATTAGGAACATTACTTATTTTTATTTTCTGGCTAACCCAACTCAGTTAGAACTACTTATTTAGAGAGAGGGAACAGATATGCTTAGTGGTTTTAAGTCAAATTTCACTGTTTATGATACAAGGAGACTGTTCAACATTTTGCTCAAAACTCTTTTTTTCTCATGTTAATGTTCTTCAGTATTCAGAATTAGTAACTAAAAAATATGTTTTAGTCCTTCAAAAGTAGTGATTTTAAAAGCTAAGAATTGTTATTTTTCAAATGCTTACTGATTTAAGTTTCTGGTACACTGTGATAAAGTTAGATCCTTCAAAAAATGTTTTCATTGGAGAAGAGAAACAAAAAGCCCAGGAAACTAATCCAAATAAAACAATTCTGAAGAAAATATTTAGGCATGATTGCTAAATAACATTGGTATTGGACAACATTCTCTAAGCGTCATTTTCTGTAAAGCAGTGAAGTCATGCAATTGAACTTTGGAACTTGTTTGGGGACTCCTACTCCTTGTTCCTTGCATGGGGAATTATGCTGAAGAATGTATTAGTTAACATTAAATACCAAGTATTTTGTATGGAATTAGGATTAGAAATGTACATACAATAGATAATCTGTCACCCTAAGAGATGTCTTTCTCAGCCCACCTCTTAGAACAGTGCTAGGTGGTCAACAGTCCCTTGTCACCCCTTTTCGGCAATTTATCCATTTACAATTCACATGGAGGGTTCTCTGTAAAGGTGAAATTTTTTTGTAGACAATCATTTTAATACTAATAATGACACATAGTATCTGTCTGAGAGAATTACAGCTAAAACAAAAAGCTTAGATTCAATTCCCAGAATAAAAAGCTTCCACCACACACATGCATATCAACACACAGTGGACAAGCTGTGTGAAGAGCTTAACTCGGAGTAATTTAAGGAGAATGATTTATAAAGATAAAATAATATAGAGTTTCAAAGGATGTAAATATGGCAACATCTTCTAATAATTATATAGATATCAAATAAATTGTTAAAGCTCCAATTCACACAAGAGGTTGGTAATATCTGACTGTTTATAGAACTGTCACCTGTAGTATTTATTGGAGGTAAACTCTAAGACAAAACCTATAATCTTAAGCATTTTAGCTTCCCAATATTTACCATTGATTCTATTGTGGAAGTGTTTGCTTACTGTTTTGTTTCTTAAATTAAATCATTAAATAAAACAAACTTTAGCTAAATTTATTTTCCTCTTGATAAATTAAAAGTAATGTCAGAATTCACAACTCCTGGGTACCTAAGTATCACTCGGGACATTAGGTGAGTCCTGGAAATAAAAAGTTTTAGGTTATCAACTGTGATGAGGAAACTATCATTTAAAACAGGAGATAAAAGCATCCAAGGAAAAACATGAAGACATAATTGAATCTTCAAAAGCAGCAGAAGGCTCCAGGAAAGCCCTGCCTGCTAGAGATTTCTCCTAGTTTTGAAACTAAGAAAATTGTTCTGTGCTAACCCTCATCCCCTGGTGACCTAAGTGCTCCCAGTCCATTCTCTCACTCTGCTTCTGTGTTAGAAGACCAATCTCCCATAACAAATGGTTAGACCATAGCACCTTTTAAGCCTGTTGACAGGCATATAGATAATATGAGGCCAACTCCACAGGACCTGTCAGGATGCTGCTTCTTCCAGCTCTGAGAACTCTTCAGACTTGAACCCCAGCAATATAAATATTGTTGCTGAATGCCTGCTGCAACCTCCTTAAAATCCAAACCATGACTCATGCTTGGCTATCTCACTTATATTTAGTCCAAATATTTTATTTTTGAAATGAAAGTCAAATTGCAAAATTTGGAGACTTTAACTGGAAGTCTGAGCACCACCTGTCTATCTTGGATAGCTATCATAATTCTATCATGGCAACTTCTCATCACGTGGTGTAGGCATGCTATCCTAGATATCTGCCCTAAAACAAAAGGAGAAAACAGGAGCCTATATTTCTAGAATTATTATTATATAATTAGTAAAACTGAGCTAAATTCTATATTTAAATGTGTAAAAGTGTATCTTGCAAAAAATATGAGAGAAAATCATCAGCAGACTGAAAATTGAAAACTGAGATAGAATGTGGTGATGGGGCCCACTTTGCTCACAGGAGATCCTAATCTTTAAGGGCTGAGCCTTGAAAGTAGATCACTCTCTAGGACCACATTGGAATCTGTAGTAACCTCAGAATTTATACATCCATCTCTGTAGGACACAAAATCACCACATAATAATCCTGCTCAAGGTAAAATTGGCAATGGCACAAATAGAACCATGCTTTACTTTATCCTACAGAGGTACACAGAATACTTAAGAAAGCAGTCTTCTTTAATGATGATCAAGTTGAAATGAATTCTTGGTAATAAACAAGTTTACATTTAAATTCAGACAAGTTAAATAAGATCGCATTATGATAAACATAGAGTTATAAAGTGCAAACAATCAATCAGCCCGAGCTATTTCAATTGCATCAGTAAATAGCACAAAGGTAGGCAATTACAGAGTTTGTGCCGCACACTTCTTTAGTTTAGTTAGCACTGTAGAGTGAGTATAAAATGCATACTAAATGGGAGAGAAAGATTTAAGGGTCAATTCATACCTCAAAGTGTTGATATTAGACTGAAATTTATTATAGTCATTTAACTAATATTATATTATGAGCTGGTATGTTGGAGCAACTTCTGATGAATATTTGTAGAGTTGTAAGATTGTGATGTCCCATGATCCTTAGTAGGTAGAATTAACATAGTAAAAATGGCAATTTTATCAAAAGCAATCTACATATTCAATGCAATACCCATCAAAATTTCAGCAAAATTCTTCACACACCTCAAAATAACAGTATTCAACTTCCTATGGAAAAGCAAAAAACCCAGGATAGCCAAAACAATCCTGTAGAATAAAGGAACTTCTGGAGGCATCACAGTCTCTGACTTCAAACTCTACTACATAGCTACAGTACTGAAAACAGCCTGGTATTTGAAAAAAAAAAAGAGAGAGAGAAAGACAGGAGGATCGATGGAATCAAATAGAAGACCCAATATTAATCCACACGTACACCTAATTGACAAAGAAGCAAAAAATATGTCATGGACAAAAGAAAACATATTCAACAAGTTGTGCTAGCATAACTGGATATCAACATGTAGAAAAATGAAAATATATCCATATCTATGAACATGTACAAACTCAAATCCAAATGGATCAAAGGCCCCAACATATTGTCTGACAATTTATGTTCTGCCAGGTTTCCATAGTTTTTAAGTCCCAAAGAAATCACACAGAGGTCTATATCAATTATAAACTGATACGCATAGTAGCTCAGACTTCTTATTAACTCTTATAACTTATATAGCCCATTATTAGCCCATTATTCTTATCTGTGTTAGCCACGTGGCTCAGTACCTTTTTTCAGGCAGTCACATCTTGCTTCTTCTGTGGCTGAGTAAAGAAGTGCAGAGAAATTAGCTTCCTCCTTCCCAGGATTCTCCTGTTCTCATTGACCCGCCTCTACTTCCTTTCTGGTTGTCCCATCTATACTTCGTGCCTGGCTACTAACCAATCAGCGTTTATTTAAAATATAATTGACAGATTACAGACCATGGTCCCACATCACTTTCCCCTCTTTAAAAAAAAAGAGAACATTCATAGTCCATTTTTTGGGAATGTGGGCATAGTTTTACAGGCTACTTCCTGCTCATTGGGGGCTCTGATACTTTTATGTGGACCTAAAGAAAATTTATAATTATTATCAAGTCATGACTGGAGTATCCTGTGAGGCTTGATCATCTCAGGCAGAAGTCTTGAATCTGTTCTGGATGTAGAACTCAGACATCTGGGCCATCTGTTCCTACCAGAGATTTCTCAGGTGGTCTTTCTTGATCAAACCTGATTTTTCTTAACTCAGAATAAATCCCTAGCCTCTCATTTTCTGTGGAAACAAAAACAAAACCTCTTCTCCAAAGTAACATATCTTTTGACTTTAATTTTGAAGTCAAAACATTATAAAATATTTATGTTTTATTAATCCAGCAGCATTTATATATTTAAATGTCTTTTAGCAGCTGTTGCTCCTCCCTCAGCATTCAAACAATTCAAAGAGAACATAACAACATACGGTATACAGACTCTCTGTGTATTTTTCATCTTTACGTGGCTTTATTTTAACCTCTATTTCTTTTATTTTTAGTTTTAATTTTTGGCTTTTTGAGACAGGTTCTCTGTGAATCTTTGGCTGTCCTAGAACTTCTTCTGTAGACCAGGCTGTCCTTGAACTCACAGACATCTCCCTGCCTCTGCCTCCCAAGTGCTAGGTTTAAAGGTGTGTGCCACCACACCTTGAATTCACGGAGATCTATCTACCTCTGCCTCCCAAGCACTGGGATTAAAGGTATGTGCCATCACACATTGAACTCACAGAGGTCTGCCTGCCTCTGTCTCCCAAGTGTTGGGATTAAAGGTATGGACCACCACACCCAACTACTCTCTCTCTTTTATATTTTAAGGACTTTAACCTTTTTCTTTACTCTCCCAAGCTTGTATATATTTTTAACACACTGTAAACCATTTAGAGGTTTTCTTCATCTTTGAATCTCTCTTTACTGTATACCTCTCTATTTTTCTGATGTGAGCCTTTAATTTGCTAAGCAAAATGGAGAGGATTAAAGCTGTGGCTTTGACAGCTGGATCCAGCCCATTCCTTAGCTTTCTGAGATTCCAGTCTCATGGCAGAGGTACTGGCCAGAGCCATGTTTTTTGCCACAACTCTATGGCATTTCAAGGTCCCTGTCAGCAAGTAAGCTGCAGTAGTGTGTTCACAAACCACATGCAAATGCTCCGTAGCCAGACCTCCTGCCTGAAGAAGTCAGAATTTGCACTGGCAGGACGGCCCAGAAAGTTGGCATTTTAAAATGGCGCTGCTTTTTTCCTTCTATGGCTGAAACCCAAAAAGCATGTGGTCAGCTTTTCATCAACACCATTTAAGTGTTTTGTGGCAGGACCTCTTAAAAAGCTGCAAGATTTTGCAGCTAAAGCTGAGTCAGGAAGCTTCTCTTAAATGAGATGCACTTGCCTTTAGCAAGCAGAGCCCACCTGAGAAAATGCTGCTATCAATAAGCCATGCTTAACTCTATTCTTTTCTGCCTAGAATTACTTCCCAAGCTCTGTCAGGCTTTATGTGGATGCAGTTGTCCACACTTTGGGCACTATTTGTTGTCAGGGTTTCTGTCCTGCCTGGTTCCCACAGTCGTTAAGTCCCAGACACAGAAGAAGCTAGATGTGACTGCCTTGCTGAAAAAGGTACCGAGCCATGTGGCTAACATATACTAGAATAATGAGCTAATACAAGTTGTAAAAGTTAATAAGAAACCTGAGCTAATGGGCCAATCAGTTTATAGTTAATTTAGACCTCTGTGTGATTTCTTTGGGACTTAATGACTGGGGGAACCGGGCAGGACAGAAACCCCGACTACACCAACATAAAGCCAACCACACTGAACCTCATAGAAGAGAAAGTGGGAAGTACACTTGAATGCATTGTCAGGTGACCACTTCCTAAATATAACCCCAGCAGCACAGACACTGAGAGAAACAATTAATAAATGGGACCTCCTGAAACTGACAATCTTCTGAAAGCAAAGGATACAATCAACAAGACAAAACGGCAACCTACAGATTGCAAAAAGATCTTCACCAACCCCACATCAGACAAAGGGCTCATATCCAAAATATACAAAGAACTCAAGAAATTGGTCATCAAAAGAACAATTAATCCAATAACAAATGGAGTACAGACCTAAACAAAGAACTCAACAGAGGAATATAAAATGGCTGAAAGACATTTAAAGAAGTACTCAACATCCTTAGCCATCAGAGAAATGCAGATCAAAACAACTCTGAGATTCCTTTTTAAACCGATGAAAATAGCCAAGATTAAACACACTGATAACAACTTATGCTGGTGGGAGTGCAAATTGGTACAGACTCTTTGAATATCAGTATGGCAATTCTCAGAAAATTAGAAAACAACATTCCTCCAGACCCAGAAATACCTTAACTTTTGGGTAAATACCCAAAGGATGTTTAATCGTACCACAATGACACATGCTCAACTATGTTCATAGCAGCATTGTTTGTCATAGCCAGAACCTGGAAACAATCTAAATGCCCCTTGACTGAAGAATGAATAAAAAAAATGTTGTACATTTACACAATGGAGTACTACACACCAGAAAAAAAATGACATCTTGAAATTTGCAGGCAATTGGATAGATCTAGAAAACATCCAGAAAAAACAAATATCCACTCACTCAGAAGTGGCTTTCCAACATAAAGCAAAGAAAACTAACCTACAATTCACAATCCCAGAGAAGCTAGACAACAATGAGAATCCTAAGAGAGATATACATAAATCTAATTTACATGGGAAATAGAAAAAGACAAGATTTCCTGAATAAAATGGGAGCATGAGGAGCATGTGAGAGGGTAGAAGGGGAAGGAAAAGAAAGGGAGTGGAGCAGAGAAAAATATATAGCTCAATAAAAGCAATTTTTTAAAAAGAGATGCAGAAAACAATAAATGATAAAATTGGTTTTAGGTCAAAATATTCCAAAGTGCATGATCATTTAGAGACCTGGAAAATGCATTCAAAATGTAAAATGACTTAAAACTAACTAATATATAAGACCTTTGATTTGCTGGAAACCCTTTCCTATGAGGTTTCTCTAAAATACATCTACAGCATGATGTTTAGTATCTTTATATTGTTATTAGAGTTAGTTATTATGAGATCAGATATGATTATATTTACTTAATATAAATAATATTTATAAAGAAATTAAAGTTTATGGAAAAGTTTAAGAACATAATATAGGATAAAATTATTAAATAAAGTACTATGTAGGTTAGATATCACTTATGAATTATATGTATATTCAAAATTATACAAGTTTTTATCCATACAAATTCATTTAGGAAAAACAAAACAAGTAAGTATTTCTTCTTTAAACTGACCTAATTGCACTGCAAAAAAATTATCTAATTCTTCTTTGTCCTAATAGTGCTTAGTCATACTCCAGGAAACAAATACACAAAAGGGAACTTCCAAGCACTGGAAGATGGCTTGACAAGTAAATGTGTTAGAATCTCTTAATATAGGACCTAAATTTGGCTCCCAGCAGCCAGACTTAGCAGTTTGCAACAGTCTACAACACCCCCTTCAGGGATCTGAAACAATATTATAGCTTCTTCAGCCAACCATACACAGAAATGCACAGGGACACTCACACCCACATAGGCACAGACACATACTATCACATTCCTATTAGCAGTACTTCTTATAACTATACTTTTCAAGAAGACTTCTTCATTGTTTTATTGTATTTCATGTTAAAACTGACTGCTTCATAGAATTATCATTTATGTTTTAACAAAGAGAGAAAACAACAATCCTTTAAGTAAAATGGAATCTTTCTTTCCATTAATAACAAGTCTCACCTTTCTTTTAACACAAATTCTTATGTAGATTTATATCTCACCCTCTTTGAATCCTCTTTTTTGTCCAGTTTCTCTGGGTTTGTGGCCTGTAGGCTGTTTATTCTTTGTTTTATGTCTAAAAGCCACTCATGCATGAATACATATTACATTTGTCTTTCTGAGTCTGGGTTACCTCACTCAATATGGGTTTTTTTTGTAAATTTCAGAAGAAATAAAGGTTCATTAATGTATATATGGGCATCTGCAGAAAACTGGTAACAATAATTAAATCATATAGTTTGATATTCATTGACTATTCCAACAATACTGAGAAGGAATGGACCTTGAAGAAGAATTAGATCCCACCTCATGAAATGTAATGCTGTTATTATTGTGGGTAGATTTTTGCTGTTGGTGACATAGTTTACCCTGTTGTATAAAATGTTTCTTTTTCTGAACAACCTTATGTAATGCTCCCAGCATTTTGCAATGGAATGAGAAGAGTGTGGGCAGCTTTGAGCACCTTTGTGATGGATTTCCCAGATTTAGAACTGTAATTTCTGTTCTGCTCATTCATTAAGACTATTCCAGTCACAAGTATTCTGCCATATAGTCACAAACCAAATTAATACAGTATAAAACAAACTTCTACAGAAAGTAAATGATATGTAAAAGGTTTCAATAAAAATTTCTTAATGATATCAGATGTCCACAAATCAGAATTACTAAAATCACATTAGATATACCACCACTACTTAATTATAAAATAAAAAGTCAAAAATTACGGGTAATTGAATGTATTGTGCATGTTGAAGAGTAACAATAAATTGGAAACATGAAACTCAGTGCACAACTACAATGATTTGAAAAAAGATGTTCCAATTCATATATCAGTATTAAAATGTGGAAACTTTAGGGAGTAGAAAATCATGAGGGTTATGTCCTCAGACGTGAGGGTAGTCAGTCTTATAAAAGCTAAGCACATCAATCTACTCATTCTACATTCTGACATGTGATGATGTAGCAAGAAGACACTGTCTTAGAATTAGAGAGAAGGCCCTCACCAGAATTTAATGTGTAACATCTTCTCATTTGAATCTTTTAGAAACAAAATTTACATAACTTTTGAATTGTTCATTCACCTGTATTTTTATGGAAACAGACCAACAAAAGATATCAAAACTGATAACAGATTTTGGCTTAGTTAATGCCTATGCATGATGACTCAGCTTTGGGAATGGAAAATGGATAGAGGCTGAAAAACAGGGAACAGGAAGACAAGGACTGCATCACATTGAATGTGTTGCCAAGGACAATTCTCTCAGGGTTCAGGAAATCAGGATTGTAGTAGAAGATCACAGAAGAAGTCAGGAGAATGTTGGCTGAACAATATATGTTGAAGATGATCCTGACTAGTTGGAAGTAAGAAATGAATGTTTTATTAGAAAAGAGAAGACAAGCTATACTTGTTACACAACAGCCAATCTTGACTGCATAGACTTAAGTCCATGACTTTAGGAAAGCCAGAATTTCAGAGTGATAAACTAGAATTATTGGGAGCACAAATCTATAAGTCAAGTATTTTGGGTGTTTCATTGCATCTCCTGACTGTATGCTAAAATTACAGAAGAGGAAACTGGTTTAAAGATAAGATTTATAAGGATTTCTCTCTTCAGATAGAATAAGTGGAAGGAGTGTGACTTGCTTTGGAAGAGCCTCGTCACAGTCAGATTGTGAAGAACAAAAATGGTTCTCATGAGAAAATGCCAAGGGTGGGAAATAAGTATGAAAAATAAAGCCAGATGCTCTTCATCTGCACAATAATAAGAAGGAGCCTGAAGTCACTCCAGAGATCTTTGAAACCACCATGACTGCCACAAGCCAAAAATAACAGGGCCTGGAATTTTATAGCTGATTCAACTGAGCAAACCACGGCACCCACAGAATTTCTAGGTTTATGTCCAGAGTAGCCTCAGCTCTCTGACCCTTGCACTGTGTCACAAAGCCTCTATAGTCACTTCCTGTGGGGCCAAGGACAACACTACATAAGAATGTGGGCTTGACAAGATTCTGGCAGAGGACACAGGAAATAAACGTTGGCAGTTATCTCATTGGAAAAAGCCAGCAGCTGTTCAGAGTACATAGAACTATTTCATCTAGTTATCAAAGGACTCCCTTCGGCCCCACAGAAGTGCCTTAGGATTGGGGTTGACACAACAAGGCCCCAGTGTGATAAGGTCTCGGGAAGATTTGAGTGTGAGACTTTCTCATACAACACAACTGAACAGTAACAATCATGAACACCTGGGAGGGTTAATGCTCAGACAATCTCTACTGTGATGTTTCCTGTGCAGGCTGTTCCCAGAAAAGTCAACTGGATGAGATTTGCCAAGGCCTTAAGAACTAACCCTTGCTCTGTGTGTCTAGAACTTTTGACTTGACTTGATAGTTATAGGAAACTATCATAAAGCCCAAGGATTTCATGTTGTTTTATTTAGCAGGTTTTGCCGGGTGGTGGTGGTGTATGCCTTTAATCCCAGCACTACGGAGGCAGAGGCAGACAGATCTTTGTAAATTTAAGGCCAGCCTGGTCTACAAGAGCTAGTTCCAGGACAGACTCCAAAGCTACATAGAAACCCTGTCTCAAAAACAAACAAACAAACAAACAAACAAAAGACTAATCGAGTTTTGAACTTACTTGTTGATATATTAAGACTTTTAGAACTACTATTGTAATGAATTATGGTTGATTGCTTTTTTAACTGTTTTGATTTGAGGAAAAAATATAAATTGAAATGTGCCCTCTCAAAAATTTAGGTTGACACCTAAAAGTCTAATACAATAGTAATAAGCATCAAGATTTCTAGACATGAGCACAGACATTGTGAATAGGAATCGGGGTTTTATAGGCTACTAGAGAGAATTAGCTAGTCTTCCTCCCAACTCACCATATGAGGACATAGCAACAAGTCTTAGAGGTGGAGAGAACCCTCTCATCAGACATTGATTCTGTGTCTCCATGACATGAAATACTCAAGCCCTGAGAACCAAGAAGTAAAATATTACAAATTACCCACTCATAAGTATATGTATAATAGCACAGGCATGGTAGTATGATTTAAAGTACCATTCAGAAAGGAAAGAGAGAGAATTGGTGGGGAGGGAGAAGAGAGAGAAGGAGGAGCAGGTGAAGCAAGAAGAGGAATCAAATACTAATAGAATGTTTGTAAATATTTAATTGTTATATGAAATATTCAAGAAATACAAACAAGGAAGTATTTTTTACTCTCCTGACAAATGACTATTTGTAATTTATGCATTTCTTTTATTTAAATATACTTAAATAATGCTTGGAATGGTAATATATGCTTGTAATTTCAACAGCTGGATGGTGGAGCCAAGGGGACCAGGACTTTAAAATCATTCTCAACTAAAATGAGTTTGAGACCAGGCTGGGCCACACAATATCTTCTTCAAAGAAGAAAAGGTAAGCATGAATATAAATACATGTATGTATACAAACAATTGTAACACTAGAAACAGCTTTTATTATAGAGCATACAAAATGTAATACTTGACTTATAAAATTCACATATATATATACAACATAGTAAATGAAAGTTTGTAAATATGATATTTAAATGTATTAAACATATCTATATTGTATAATAATTTATACCTACACTATATAAATAAAACTATAAAAAATGAACAAAAATGGGTCATGAATTAGTTTAAGTACCAGATGAATTTAGCCTATCACTGACATAGTTTACAAATATTTGAATGATTTAACAAACTATTTACTAAACCAAATGCTTAACTTTCATTCCCAAATATGTCCCTGGTAGTGAATAATACAATACCAAATTTAATCACCCAGGCCAGTAAATACCATAGTCATCATGGATCTGTTTACTTAATATTTTACAAAAAAATAAATAAATAACTACCAATACTATAAAAGGTGTCCCTGTAGTGGCTGATTAGCTATGCTTCACAGTCACCCTTTTTTTCTCAACTCTCACTGTCAGGTGTGTGTGTGTGTGTGTGTGTGTGTGTGTGTGTGTATATGTGTGATGTGCATCCTTGATTTCCTGCTACAATCTGAATAAGTTTGAAGAATTTTGCAGAAAATTATACAAGCCTATCAAATTTTAAAGTAAGAGCACATATACTATAATTTTAAAAACCTTTCAAAACTCATACTAACTTAATAATTATTTTGAAAATTTACTTGTTTTAAGTTCCTTCTCTTTTAAACAAAGCTATGTCACGACATGAAGTCAGACACTAAGTGCTTCTGGTTGTGAATCAACCTCCTACTCATTTTCTGATCTCTGCTAGAAGCAGCCTTCTTGGGTAATACAGCATGTGCATGTGTTGATGGTGGGAGGGGGCATTTTGCATACAGACAACACAAGAGAATATTTGGAGAAATAGTGGTCATTTGTTCAACTATGTGCTAATCGTTCAAATTAAATATGTATTTAAATCATTCATATTTTAATAATAATTCATGTGATTATAGGAAAGGCTTGCTGGATAGGAAAATTAGTCAGTTATTGTAATGGTAAAGAGTTTTAAAGCCCAACACAATTGTAGCACTGGAAACAGGAAGCATTTTTTATTATAGTAGGTACAAATTTAATATTGAATTTAAGCAATACTTGTTTTGCCTAGAACTCTGAATCTTATAACATGCTTTATAAGGACTTGGGAGTTATTAGATGATGAAAATATATTTTAATATAGATAATTATCAATTCACTCACAGATACAGTGCAGTCATTATTAACCAAAGAACTCCAATACGCCCACCACATTTGATGAGTGTGGTTATTGTGTGTCTGCATGCAGAAGTGGCTTTCCTAGAGACATGCATAGATTTCCTAAAAAAGAGAGTATGCACAAATACTACACATTCATAATAAAAAAATCTATTTGCCTTTAATTAAAATGCTAGAACTTTTCAATCAGTTAAGTACAGGTTAGAACCTTTAATTATGTCCATAGTTTATTGTAGCTAAGAATTTTACAAAGAAGGTTTTTTTTGTTGTTGTTAGTAGTATCTACAATTGAATACTTTTAATCATCTTAACTTTGTTCTCTCTGCAAATCAAGCAATATTGTTGTGTGACTGGATAGCTACTTCTCATTACAAATTATTTAATTACAACAAAAATTTTACTATTGTCTACTACTTGCTTGAGCATTTAAATAATTTACAATTTAAAATATAAAACTTATAAATATCAACCATTTCTAGTTAATGCTTTGCTTATTATACATAAAACTAGATTCATCTATATTTATTTAGTAGATTAAAATTAATATGTAAACTTCATAAGACTGTACTATGAAATTTTTAAATAAACATTTTATATGATACTAGTAGGCATCATAATTCTAATTTGTGTTTCATAATTAAAAAACAAACAGGTACCAGAATGATAATAAGGCTTTCCAGGTGTAAGCTGGTTGACCTAAGTTAAGATCCTGGAATCTCATAAGAACCAGACACAGCGGCACGTGCATAATTCCAGCTTTACCTGGGAGTTGCTTTCTGGAAAATGGGAGGTACAGACTGTAATTTTCTAGAAGCTAAGGGCCTACAAGCCTGGTATATGCAGCAGTGAACAAGTAGAGACTATGTTTCAAGGATGGTAGGAAACAAAGCTGACACTGAGAATGGTCTCTGGTCTCATACTCATGAACAGATTCATACATACACATCATAAAGTCACTAAAACAATGGTTATTTATATTGTAAAATTGTGCTATATTAACTCATATAAATAAATTTTTCTGATGATTTCTTTAATAATAATTATTAAGAATAAATCACTGGTCCACAACCTCTGGATAGTAACCCATTTGAAGGTTAAGTGATTCTTTCACAGAGGTTACCTAAACCATCAGGAAATACAGATATTTGTATTAGAATTCATAACAGTAGCAAAATTGTATTTAGGAAGTAGCAACAATGATTAGGGGTTACTACAACATGAGGCACTGAATTAAACGGTCACAGCATTAGGAAGGTTGAAAAACACTGACATGATCAATCTTGCATTGAATGTTGTAGGTGAAGATATAAGAAGAGGAAAAAGTCCCCCTGACTTACAGAAGGGAGAGTCCCCAAAATCTACAGCAAAGGGCAACAACACTGTTAGTAACAACAATGTTATCCAAACCTTTATTTATGAGCTCTGTGATAATATGGGATAAATTCTTTAATTTATTTCAACTTTGTACTCACCTGAAAAAGAAATGCAATGATATTAACTTAATTATTTCCTATTATGAGAATTAAATGCACAAATGATCAATGAAATACCTAGCACATAATAATGTTTAATTAACCACTTTATAATTTTGTTAATGGTTTCCAATCCCTATATGAAATAGAAGCATAGAAATGAGGTTACTATAATCATTAAATTTATATGCAGAATAATTAACAATAACTTATGGTTAATTATCATATATAGTTATATAACTATAACAGAGTTCCTGATTTTATATTTCATTTACTGCAGTGTCTGTATGTGTGTGTGTCTGTGTTCCTGTGGAGACCAGAAGACAATTTAGTGAAATGGATTCACTCCTTCTACCATGTGGGTCCAAGGGAAAGAAGCATTATTAGAATAAGGCATTTTAAAGATCCCAAATTCCATATACATTCATTTTTTCTATTTGATAAAAATATAATGACCAAAAGTAAACAAGTGCTGACAAATATTCCATTGGGCAAATGTACCACATTTTTTTTCATCCATGCTTTGGTTGAGTAAATTTGAGGGCAAATAGATGGAAGCAGAATAAAACTATACTGAGTAACCCTGACCAAGAAAGACAAACATGGTATGTACTCACTCGTAGATGGATATTACCTGTAAAGTATAGGATAACCACGCTACAATTCACAGCCCCAAAGAGGCTAGGCAATAAGGAGGGCCCAAAGGGAAATGCATGAACTTCCTTTGGAAGAGTAAACAGAAGAGATCTCCTAGGTAGACAGACTGGGAGTGGGGCAGGATGGGATATTGAAGAATCAGGTTGGGGGTGAGTGGACAGGGAGAGTACTGGAAGGGGAACTTCTAGGTTCATGTAGGAACCTGATGCAAGGGAAACTCTCACAAATCTACAAGGATGATCCATGATCCCAGCTAAGACTCCTAGCAATAGTGGATACATAGCCTGAACTGGCCATTTCTTGTGATCAGATTGGTGACTATCCCAGTGGTGAACAGGGAGCCTTCATTTAGTAACTGACAGAAACAGAAACATAGACCAACACCAAATATTAGGCATAGCTCAGAGACTCCTACTAAAGAGAGAAAAGGGCTTTTAGGAGCCAGAAGAGTCATGGACATCACAAAGAAATCCACAAAACAATGACATGACTCATAGTAACTCATAGAGTCTGAGCCTTCAAGGGACTGACTTAAGCCCCACACATATATGTGGTATCCGTGTAGCTTGATCTATTTATGGGACTCCTAACAGTGGGAGTTAATCCCCTGGCACTCTATCCCTAATACTTTGGCTGGCTTTTGGGTATGTATTCCTCATACTATACTTCCTTGTAAAGCTTTAATAAAAAGGAAAGTGCTTAGTATTACTGCAACTTGATTATCCATGGTTTGTTGATACTCATGGTAGGCCTGATCCTTTCTGCGCAGAAACAGGGAAGGAGTAGATGGGGAGAAGGACAGAGAAAAGGTGCAGGTTGGGAATGCAAGGAGAGTATGGAGATGAAATTGTGGCCAGGATATAAAATAAATTAATTAATTTTAAAAAATTAAGAAGTGTTCCACATTCTTTGCTTTGTACATAAGAGAAAAATTTACAATGGAGAAAAAGTCAGATATTACAGAAAAAGATACAGTAGTGGAAACATAATGTATTTTCTTCTTTTCCATGAGTGGGGCAAAAGAACTGCTAAGAGTAAACATCATTAATGTGCTAAAATCCAATTAGTAGACTGACGACTTATGTGCATTGTTGAGAATTATTTTTCTTTGTGGTGTGTGTGTGTGTGTTTGTGTGCTTTGTGTATTTTTCTCTGTTTAAGGAAATAAGAATTTATAAATCAAGTTTTAACATAGCCTGACTAGCCAAAGGTAGTATTCAGTTTCAAAATCTGCAATTAGAATTTATATTAAACTTTCACCTTAAAAACAATAAACAAAAATCATAATATAAAATGATTAAGAATATCAAAGATAAAGTTTTATAGGGACCTTAGATATTGTAATTAGAGATGAATGGAAATAATGCACACAAGCAAATGTTTTTACAGTTAATTTGCCTTAGATTTTTTTAAAGCTGAATTTACCCTAAACACACACAAATATATAATGTTTAAGATTGTCAAATAGTACATAATTTAGTGTTTATATTATGTCCTTGTGAGACACAAGTATTTTTGTATACCATTATAATTTTTTAAATATTTCTTTTTTTGTCAAAAATGTAAAATTATTTCTTTTTAAAAATCAGTAATAAGATTTTATGATATAAGTTCACATATACAGGATTGTTGGAAGTGGTGCATGTGAGTCTTTTCTAACATTGGGAGTGCTGTATTTTTCTGAAATTAGTAACAGAGTTTAGATCCAAGATGAGTTTCCTCCAAGTCCACTGTGAAAAGTCGGCAAGCCTGGCAATACTGGCACAGAGAATCAGTCACACACCTTACAAATGACAGAGTAGATAACAATGCAATAAAGATTTAGACAAGTAAATAAAGAAATATAACCATCATAGGTTAGTAACCTTGTCTAATCCTTCCTTATGCTTCAAATCCCCTCAACGGTGGAAGCAGCAACAAGAATGAACAAAGTTTCTATGTGAGAACAGAGTTGGGTAATTTGCAAGGTAGACCCATAATCATTAACTTTTGACAAGTCTAAGCACTGTTGACCTTTGGATGGTTCACTTCCATCATTTACAGAAACTGACAATGAATTCCAGGGAAATCAGCAAAGGGGCTGGAAGATTCATTATATTCTGGGCAAAAATTTCAACATCAGGGTAATGGCTTGTTTGAAAGAGTAGCTTGGTCCTATGTTCCATATTACAATGAAAAGATCAGTATGACCATAAACATTCAAAAGATTCAGGGCTCCATATACATTCAAATATGTTTGACAATACTTAAAATAAGCATAGATTTTCATCCAAAGACTTTTCACGTCATTTATATGAGTTAATATTTTGTGGAATTAATTAGATCTCTTTTTTCTTTTTATGAATAGCCATATCAAAAATTCCCACCAAATATGAACTCAAATAATTTGGGTGTTGTTAACTAAACTGCACAACAAAAATCTTCGGTTTGTGCTGTATAAATATTTTAGAATTACTTACTCCAAAGTTACTTGCATACTTTATACCTTTGTTCATAGTTAGTTCTAAATGACTCTGGATTAATCATTCCTTGAGCATAATTTAAATTTTGCATAATATGCAAAATGGCTCAGCAGGCTAAGATGTGTTCCAACAGCCCTATGACTCAGTTTGATCCTTGCAAATCACAGAGAGCCAGCTTCTACAAGCTTATGTCCTCATTTGTTCCTGCATATCCGCACACATACACATAAAATATATGGTAAATGTTATTCATAATAAGAAAAAAGGAATTTAATAGTGAAACTCTAAGGCCTGGGTACATAGTTTTGCATCTCTTTTATTGTTTGAAAAGATCAAAATAAGCATATTAAAATGTCATGTTTTGCATACTGTGTTTCTGTTCTTTACATCAATTCTGCTGTAACTAAATAATTCCTAGACTTTGGCCAAAGCTACTGTCGCCTTCACAGATCCACAAGAATGCACAGTTCTTACTCATCATTCTGTGCTCTTTACCAATGTTGATCACATTTTACAAAGTACAGAGCATAAACGCCAGTCCACCATATACACTGTACAGTATTTCAGCACACAGTAGTTCATAATAATGAGAAGTCATAAACAAGAGTCAAGCAAACCTCTGAGGTTTCAACATACTTGCTGTCAAGCATACAAGGAAAGCAAATCTTAGAGCAAGTTCTGTCATAAGGCACAAAGTAAGCCCCTTTCCAGAGAGAGAGAGAAAGAGAGAGAGAGAGAGAGATCCGTGGTGTCCTCTTTCTTTTCCTCTTTAACTACAAACATATTGGAGGAAAGATTTCTACCAGTAAAAATATAAAAGTAGGCTACAAGTAAGTTCAAGCAGCTTTCTAGTGGAATCAGGTGACACACTGCTCTCTAGACCATAGTACCCAGGGACACATCCTATGCCCCATCCCACCAACCAGAGCCCAAGAGACCCGGGAGAAGCCTCCTCACAGTCACAACTATCCCACATCTGGGACCACCCAGGCCTTGGCCCCGCCTACACTTGGATCTGTGAGTGTCTGGGTTCCAGACCAGAGGGACCTACCCTCTATGTCCTAGCACCTGCAGGCGCAAACCTTGATGTACCCAGACCCGTTGAAGCCCAAGAGACCTGGGAGCAGGCTTCCAACACCCCCAACCACCCTCCATAGCATTTGTAACCACTAGAGCCTTGGTCTGAATGCACCCGGAGAGTTGAGTGTCTGCTTCTCAGCTGGAGGATCATATCCTTTAGGCCCTAGGCCCTAGAGGCACATCCCACACCCTAACTGGCAGCAGCCTACCCATACCCACAACCAGCCCCGATGGCATCTGCGACCACCAGAATCTTGGTGCCGCCTACAAATGAAGGTGCTTCAGAGACATATCAGCATCCACCAGTAGCATGGACATTCCTGTACCTGTAGAAAGCAACAAGCTTCACCTGTATCAACTGGAGGAAGGGAACACCATGAAGTGCAGACCTGCACCCAGTAGAGGAAGTGATGGGCAGAAGGCAAAAACATAAAGAGTAATATGGTGCTGCCAGAAACTAGTGGTTCTACATCAGCAAGACACAAATATCCCAATGCAGACAAAGCAAAAGAGAGCAACCTTAAAAATATTTTTATGAAGATGATAGAGGCCCTTAAAGGGGAAATACAAAATTCCCTTAAAGAAATAGAGGAAAAGGCAAACAAAAATTTGGACGAAATCAATATCCCTTTAAGAAAGAAAAGAAAGCCAAGAAAAAAAATCAAACAGGTGAAAGAAATGGTCCAAGATATGAGAACTGATATAGAGACAATAACCAAAATATAAATCAAGGGAATTTTGGAAATGGAAAATCTGGGTAAATGATTAAGAACTACAGATGCAAGCATAGCCAACAGAGTACAAGAGATAGAAGAGAGAATCTCAGGTGTGTTGAAGATACAATAGTATATATAGATTCATTGATCAAATAAAATAAAATGTTAAATCCAACAAATTCTTAACACAAAATATCAAGGAAATCTGAAACACCATGAAAATACCAAACCTAAGAATGAAAGGAATAGAAGGAGAAGTCTGGCTTAAAAGCAAAGAAAATATATTCAACAAAATCATAGAAGAAAACTTTTCCAACCTAAAGAAGGATGTACCTATGAAGGTACAAGAAGCTTATAGAACACCAAAAAGACTGAACAAAAATGTCCCCTCACCAAATAATAATCAAAGCAATAAACATACAGAATGAAGAAATAATATTAAGAGCAGCAAAGGAAAAAGGCCAAGTAACATATAAAGGCAAACCTATCAGAATTACACATGACCTCTCAATAAAAACATTGAAAGTCAGAAGGTCTTGGATATATGTTTATCAGACATTAAAAGACCACAGATGCCAGCCAAGATGCCAATACCCATTGAAGCTTTCAATCACCATAAATGGAGAAAACAAGATATTCTAAGGCAAAACCAGATTAGTCAATACCAATCCACAAATCTAGTCCTACAGAAAGTACAAAAAGGAAAACTCAAACCTAAAGAGGCTACCTACACTCACAGAACACAGGCAATAGATAATCTCATGGCAGAAAAACCCAAAGAAGGAAAACACACATACAATACCACCACTACAAAATAAACCAAAATTAACAGGTACTAACAATCACTGGATATTAATATCTCTTAATATCAATTGTATTAGGTGAATTAATTCACCTATAAAAAGATATGATCTAATAGATGGAAAGGTGAGGAGGGAAATATTAAATGATGTCTTCTATAGATGGCATGACCTTTGCACTCAGGAACTCAAAGGTGCCATGGGTACCTGCATAGAAATTCCACAATATCGTGCCCGTCAAAATGTCACCATGGCTAGAGAAGTCAGTATGCATGATGGAGCTAGAGGAGCTACAGAGAGCTGATGGCTGTTAGGGGATAGAGTGTCAGTTTTCTTTGCTGGTAGTTTCCTACGCCTCAGTGGATTCCCATCTGCATATGAGCAGAACTTTAGGGAGGGCATTAATTTGTATGTAAAACAAGAAGGCATGGACTTAGAAGGAAAGAGTGTGTATGTGGTGGGGGAGGTTCGGTCCATAGAGGTGCTACAGGGGGGTAGTCGAGGAAGGATATGATCAAAATATCTCACATGTTTTTTAACACTATTTCTCTGTGTAACAGCACTGACTGTCCTGGAACTCGCTCTGTAGACCAGGCTGACCTCAAACTCACAGAGATCCACCTGCCTCTGCCTCTCAAGCGCTGGCATTAAAGGTGTGTGCCACTGCCCAGCTCACACACGTTTCAAAATTTCAAAAACTAAATAAAATGTACAATTTTTTAAAAGCTGCCTAAGTTCTTTGAAGAATGCTTGAATAATATGGTTTTATCTCTACTTGTTAAAAAAGTATAAATCAAGGCTGAGAGAATAAATCTTTTTAAATTATACCTTTTAAAAGTACAGTGAGTAGCCAGAAAAGTGCAGTAAAAAGGCAGGATCCCATTAAATCTACTTTATTTCTGAATTGATGCTCCTTTACATAAATATACATATTTCCAGGCTCTGAGAAGCAAACCTCTCGAAAAAGCAAATCTTTTCCATGAAACTCTTAACATTTTCCATGAATTACGGCAGTAAAAAGGCTGCAATATATTTGAATGGTACATTACACTTTACAAGTGCTTTTTTTTAAAAAAGTAGAATCTCTGGAACTTTGTGGTTTCTCAGCAATGGTGGTTATGTTTAAATTTATACTTAAGAAATGGAATAGGTTTAGAAAAAAGCAAACAATGAAAAAGTACTGTGGAGAAAACTTATGCCATTTAGGGTATATTTTGCTTGAAGGAAAAAAATTAAACCATGTGCTCTCAATGGTCAATATAAAAGATTTATAAAGGAATAGATTGAAAGTGTTTTTCATCTTCACAGATGGTACAATAGCAGGAACCATCTCATATGAAATTCAAATGAGATATTTAGAACATCTTAAATTTGCTAGCAAATCAAGGATCTAAAAATAAATATCAAAACTTTGCACATAAAGACAAAAATCTATAATTAATGTAATTCAACTGGATAATGAGAATTATAAAAATCATTTGAGTTACTCCATGAGGCTGAATTATTAAGGAAAACTGAAGTAGTGTTTTATAATATGTGACTAGAAAAATACTGGTGAAAGTTAATGTCACCCAGAATATAAAATAATTAAGTCAGATTTTTTAATGCATATAGAAGAGAGACAGTGCTGGAGTGAACCTTCCAAATTCTAAGGACATAATTTTACAACAAATTAGCAAAGGGTATGGACAAGGAAGCAGATAACTGTTATGCCCAAATCCGTGAAGACCCCAAAAAAGCCAACGAGGAGAATGAGTCTCGTATGTAAAATCAAAGAGCCTTTATTTTATGTAAGTTTGCAAACTCGGTCTCTCCACATGTCCAACGTATTGGAATAAATCGAGAGCCCAGAGCTCAGTTTGAGTAGGGTTTTTATAATAGGAAAGGTGAAGGTAAGGGGGTTTCTGACGTTCAGTACCCCTGATTGGCTGACATTGTCTAGGGGTGTCCTGGTGAGTGTGTGCTGGCAGGTGGTCCTATCTACAGCAGTTGGAATGTTAGGCATTTCCTTTGGATAATCTGTTCTTGGTGGTGCTTGGATAACCTCAGCTTGTGGTTCTTCCTGCAACCAGGTATTACTTCAGGGTAAACTACTGAGACTCAGGCCTCTATTAAATTTATCAATGGCTGAGTCCTACTCTGGCAGGTGATCAATGTTGGAAGTAAAGAACTTCCTTTGGGTGATTTGTTCATATTTAGTTTATCATGGCTGGCTCCTACAGTAACCTGCTGTGAAATATGCTGGAAATTTTCAGTTGTGAAATTATGAGTGGAGCCCTGATAAATGTTCAAGTATAAGGATTAAGAAACAGCTCAGGCACTGGAGAGATGGTGCAGTAGGTTTGGGTGATTGACATGCAATCATTAGGACATGATTTGATCACATACATAAACACACACACAAGAATACACACACACACATACACAGCAAAAAATATTACTTCCAACGTATAAGTATCTAAATAAATTTAAAAATTTGGGTGACAAAGGAATTAAAATGGGAAAAATAGGATGAAAATTTAAGAAGTAATCTTAAAAGAGAAAAAGAAATGGTGGAGTTTTGTTTGTTTGTTTGTTTTGGTATAAGAATTCAGCCAGAATCTGGTGCTGAATGGTAGGAAAATGCTTTGATGATAATAAAAGTGCACTATTAAAAGTGACATCGAATACAGTTTAAAATAGACAACCATCTGGGTTGGATAATATAGAAAGGGCTCTGTTTCCAAAAATAGAAAATAAAGAAATTCTTAGATCCATTATAGTCATACAGCACTTCATAAAAATCTGCTGCATTACACGTCAGAGATTTGGGGTTTTCCTATTGGATTTTTTAATTTATTATCTCCTGTTGGATTCCTCAAAGGCATCTGTAGCACGAGAGTCTCTGGTTCCTTTCCAGATTTCTGTCTTGTAAATGTCACATCCCATTTTTAATTTCTTAGAACACAAACTAAATTTCAAATTCACTTTTCTTCCTTCTCATATCCTACATCTAATTCATCATATCTATTTCACACCTATCTTTAAGATGGTTGTAAAATATAATGACAGCCAACTTTTTGCTATTGTTCCAGGTCAAGACTTCAGGACCTTCTTCCTGGAATCCCAGAATTTCTGACTCCGCCTTTCTCTTCCTACAGCCTATTTATTCTCCATGGAATACTCAGAGCACTTTTGATATGACATCTGTGAAAGCATTTTCTGCAAAAATATAAGAAAACTTCTGTTCTAGAGTGTTGGCACTGATGGCATTACATCCTGAACAGGCCCAGAAATATGCTTAGTTCACAATGTGTTCTTTATTTCCTATTTAAAATACTATACTTTTAGACAGCCATTCTCTGAATACAAGTTGCTAAAAAAGCAACCTATTTCCAGGCTTAGGTCAACTTTATATTCTTTTACTTCATTAACTCTACATTCTGTGTTGCTATTATTTCATTTATTTCTCTCACTTCGTACAAAGAAGAAATACAAAAGTATAATAAAAGTGAAAAAATTGTAAATACATTCTGGCCTCCACTTTCATTTAGATTTTCATGTTATTCTTTTTTTTCCATATTCTTTTATTTTTTTTCCATAGAAAAAAATTTACATTTCCTCCCCTTCTCCCAGTCCCCTCCCACTCCCTCCCTCCTCCCTCCCGATGCTTCCTTAAAAGAGGGCATGGTACCCTGCCTTGTGGGAAGTCCAAGGCCCTCCCCCCTCCATCCCGGCCTAGGAAGGTGTGCATCCAAATAGACTATGTTCCAAAAAAGATAATACATGCAGAAGAGATAGGTCCGAGTGTCATGGTTGATGGCTTCTCAGTCTGCCCCCATTGGCAGCCACATTTAGAGAGTCCAGTTTGATCATATGCTCATTCAGTCCCAGTCCAGCTGGATTTGGTGAGCTCCCATTAGATCAGGCACACTCTCTCAGTGGGCTGACCAGCCCCTCACGGTCCTAACTTCCTTGCTCAAATTCTCCCACCTTCTGCTCTTCGACTAGACCTTGGGAGCTCAATCCATTGCTCTGGTGTGAATGTGGGTCTCTGTCTCTATCTCCATCCATCAGACAAAATTTCTATGGGTGTGATCAAGATATTCATCAGTGTGACTATGGGACAATGCTAGTTCCTGCACCCTCTCCTCTGCTGCCCAAGGGCCTAGCTTGGGACATCCCTGAGGACACCTGGGATCTCCTCTAGAGCCAAGTATCTTGCCAGTCCTAAAATGACTTCAATAATGTAGATATCTTATTCCCTTCTCCAATATCCACCTTTTCTCCATCTCCACCCTCCCACTCCCCCAAGCTCTCCCCAGTCCTTCCCTTCTCCCTTCTCCTTCCCCCTCTCCCCTTCCCCCACCCCCGCTATGCTCACCTCTATCCCCACCCCCATATTCTCACCTTTTGCCTGGCAATCTTGTTTGCTTCCAATTTCCAAGAGGATCTATATATGATTTTCTTTGG
>PVIU01018904.1:0-36888 GCA_004026605.1 Ondatra zibethicus
TGGGCTGCAAAGTAAAATGTCATCCACATACTGTATGAGCTTAGATTTAGGGAGAGACAGTGAGAGGAAGTCAGAAGCTAAAGCCTAACCAAACAGGTGTGGGCTGTCCCGGTATCCCTGGGGAAGGACAGTCCAGGTGAGCTGTGTGGAGAAGTGAGTATCAGGATCAGTCCAGGTGAAGGCAAAGATGTTTTGAGATTGAGGGCTGAGAGGAATAGAGAAAAAAGCATCCTTGAGGTCTAGAACTGAGAAGTGGGAGGTTCCTGGAGGGATATTGGATAGGAGGGTGAGAGGCTTAGGAACTACAGGATGGAGAAGGACCACTGCAGAATTAATGAGCCAGAGGTCTTGAACCAGAAGATAGGTTCTGTTAGATTTCTTAACAGCAAGTATAGGGGTGTTAAAGGGAGAAGAGGTGGGGTGAAGTAGCTTTTTCCTTAAAAGATCAGAAATAATAGGCTTAAGTCCCTTAAGGCTCTGGAGAGAGAGAGAGGGTACTGAGCTTGGGTAATGTACTTACTGGGGTCCTGTAATTGGATAACAATGGGGGCGGGGAATGGTGTTTAGCGACGGAGGGATTTTGGGTGTCCCAGACTTGGGGGTCCACCTGGGAGGCTGGTAGAGGAAAAGACACATTAGGGTTGGAAGGTTGAGAGCCTAGGAGAAGGAGGAATGGAGCTGCTGGCGAGTCTGGGGTAAGGTTAGTGGGAGCAAAGGAAATGGAGGCTCCAACTTTTGTTAAAAAAATCCCTTCCCATGAGAGACACTGGGCAGGTTGGCATGACTAAAAATGAATGAGTGAGATAAATACCCCTAAAAACACAGTTAAACGGTGGGATCTGCTGAGGTAGATAAGGCTGTCCCCCTACCCCGACAATAGGGAAACTAGAAGGAGAGGTAGGCCCCCAGAATTTCCTCAGTATCAAGTATGTGGCTCCAGTGTCCAAGAGAAAAGAAATGGGCAGCCCCGATACCGTGATGATTACCCATGGCTCCTCATTACAGATGACGGTTGTGGTCAGGTCAAAGGAGCCCGGGCAGCCTCATTCATCCATGGCCAGACCTAAAAGGTCAACTTGGGAATTTAATGGGTCTGATGTCTCCATGCCACTATGTGCATGAGGACAGTCCACTGACCAATGACCTTCCCTATGACACTTTGGACAAGGTCTCTTAGGGCTACGATGAGGATTAGGGCATCCCTGGGGCCAGTGGCCGGCTTTACCACATTCAAAACACAGACTTGGAAGTTCTTGGGCCCCGGGGGGCAGAGGAGCCGCACGGACAGCATGGATTGGGCGGTCTGTCACCTTGACTGGTTGGGAGGTCATGGCTATCACGTGACAGTGATTTCGGGCTTTGTCATTTCTCGCATGGTACACCTTAAAAGCCGCTTCTAGGACTTCTGCCTGAGGGGTGAAGGGGCTTTTCTCCAAATGTGTAAGCTTAGCCCTGATGTTGGGGTGGCACTGATTAAAAAAATGAGTCATCAGTAACTGCCTTCCGTGGTCTCTGGATCTAAGTTAGTATACTGTAACAGAGCCTTTGTGGGCATTCCAAAAATGCTGAAGGATTTCCTTCGTATCCTGAATTATCTCTGAGAGCTTAGTATAGTTTACTGGCTTGAGGGCGGCCTTGCAGAGGCCTGCTAGGAGGCAAGTTAAAAATCTGTCCCTAGCTAAAATTCCACCCGGAGAATTATAATCCCAGTGTGACTCTTGATCTGGGACGGCCTCTGCTCTGGGAGGGTGGGAGGCAAGAGTTTGATAAGTCTCATCTGCATGTATTCTGGCCTGCTCCCAAACTCGCCTGTACTTTACAGGAAGTAGATTATTAGAAAGGATCATATAGATGTCATGAAAGGTGAGGCTGTAGGATTGAGTAAGATATTGGAATTGTTTTATGAAAGTGGTAGAATTAGATGTATAAGAACCCAGTAACTTTTCTATATGGGAAAGCTCTGAGAGTAAATAAGGAACATGCACCTTAACCAATCCATGCATACCAGTCACCTCTCGCAATGGGAGAACTGTAGCAGGCTTGGCTTGGTTAAGATCAGGTTCCGCGGTTTGCTTCCCACGGTCAAAACTGCGTAAACCTGCAAAAACAGCGACACCCAGGGCCTCACAGAAAACATCTCTTGACTGTGGGGTGGGGTGTAAATTGGCGTGACCTACGGAAGACTTGCGTGGAAAACGCTAGTAGGAAGGTAAGCCCTGGCTGGGTCGAGCCGGTGATCTGAACCCAGAGAGGCCGGAGGCTGCTCCAAGCAGCCGCAGAAAAGAAAAAGGAAAGAAAAGGAATAGAAAAAAAAGGAGAAAAGTTCGGGGAACCCTGGGCTCCCCTCTGCCGCGGGTGGATTAGCCCCGGGCCATTCCAAACTCGAGTTTTACCAAGAGAAGCAAACCGGAAATGAATGCCGGCGAAGGGAACACAACCTAGTCCTGAAGACCATGGCTAGGAAATCCCCCCGTTTCTCAGAAATCGAGAGAGTTGCTGGGAGCTCAACGGCAGTCTCTCGGGTCCAGAGAAATGGTTAAGCTGGCCGGAATGAGAGCACTCACCATTAGAAGTCGGTGTTGTTTGTAGAGGCCGAGCTCAGGGAGATGGAACATATGGGTTTACGGGCCCGGGAAGAGCCCGGCCCAGGCCGGAAAGTCCCGGTTCTCAAGTCCTTGGCACCACTGTTGTTCTTTTGCCGCGAGTAGGAAAAAGACACGAGATACAAACAAACCCTCGCAGGAGTTTATTAGAAGGGGTGTGCTCATTGGTATGAGGAAAATGTGAGGAGAGGAGGAGGAGAGAGAGAGCAGGGAATGGTGCATCTCGCTTTTAAAGGCTACCTTGCACATGCGCAGATGAATTGCATAGGTGCATCAGATGCTGGTGATGCAGATGGCGGGCAACCCACACCTTGTACATGTGCACAGGGGTGGGAATAGCCATGCATGCGCACGCATGCATCATGCCCCCAAGAGGCTGCCTTTTTGGACCCAGGGGTGCAGCCTTACGGGTGGCCAGATGACTACAGGCATGAAACTAATAAAAAGAAATTAATACTTCAAACAATGAACTGTCCAAAGGGAAAGAGCTTAATGATAGAGCAAACACAGCTGTGCTTCTATGATCTGTCTGTCCCCCCAAATCTAAGGCTGAAGTTTAACTCAATGCACCAGATTAATATTGAGGCTTTGAGAGGCACTTTGAATAGGAAGGCATCATAAAATGAATCCCATAAATGGTTAATTTTTATAAGAAGAGGGAAAAGTACATGTGTGGCACACTCCATGTTTCTTACAACTGAAGTCCTCTAACTTGATTCAACAACAAGGCCCTTGCTGGATGCTGACAAAGAGCTGATGCAATTGTCTTTGACTTTCCTAAGCTCCTTTAAAAACAAAACAAAAGCTTTACCAAAGTTGCATCTTTGAGCTCTCTCACTAAATTCTTCTGAACCATATCTTGTAGCTGGAGGAGTAACCTATGGCTAGAATTTAGCAAAGCAATATAGGGCCATAGCAGTATGTAAAATAAAAGGCTCAATCCTTTCCTCCCTTCCTCCCTCCCTCCCTCTTTCTTCCCTCGCCCCACATGCTTTTCCTACCTCTCCTATATTCTTTCTTTATATAACTTGATGACACCATTCTTGTTCAGTGATCTGTAAGTGTTTTTACTTCCTCTCTCCCTTGCTAATCTGGCATGACCTTCCTCCTTTCTCGGGTTTTATATTCTTGCAACTGTTTAAGATTTTGATTTTGAAAGCAAATGATTTACCCTTGAAATAAAAGTGTCTTCACCTCTATTAAGAATAGTTATGCAATTAACTACTTAGTTATATAATCATTAACATATAATGAAAAATTTAAAGATTTTTTTGTAAATATTTAAATGTTTTGACTACTCTGAGATAGGAGATATTATAAATTCAAGATTATCATTTTAGCTTCTTCCTACTTCCTGCCTAAAGTGGGAGAGATATCAATTACATGATCAAGAATTCACATTGTAATGGGATAATTAATATAATTAGTTCCTGTTTTATAAGGAAAAATTATTAGTAGAATATTAAAAATTTTTACAGTAATAAAAACTTGAAATGTTCACTATCTGTAGATGTTACAGCATTTTCAAACACAAACCACTTCATCTATAAAACTTAAACATTACAAAATTCTGGGACATTTAATAGGTTGTGTTCTATGGACACAATATGATTTATTAGAAAGCAATCACAAGACATAGGCAGAAAAAGTCCATTTATTTGAAATTTATCAAACTATAGTCAAATGAACAAAGATTTAACTTATCAAAATATAGAAAAGCTTTAAAGGAATTTATAATGCAAGCAATAGCACCTACCTAGAACTAAATAAAATGAGAATATATCATATTTGTAGGCACAGTATTCAAATAATGTATTGTCTATGAATAAATTCATAAGCTTATATGCTTTTTATAAGAAAAATATAATCTTTAAAAATAAAAATAAAACAAACCCATACCTAAATGTATACTTTTAAAAGTTGGCATGTGTATCAAACAAAAAGTCCACAGAGATAAGAAGAAAAGAGAGAAAACAGTAAAAAAATAATGAAAATTAGTGAACTCAAAATAACATACAACAGGTAGAAATAACACTGATAACTGGTAGTTATCTTAAGGTCTAAAAAAACCAGACAAATTCACGGCATGATTAAGAAAAATAAGACAAAGTATCAGAATAAAAGGAACATAGAGCTAAAAGTTGATATCATGATTTTTAATAAGAATAACGGAAAAGAAAAATATTCCTCTTGAACTTTATTTAATATATCATGCAACTTCTATGCCTAAGATCATCGAGATGCATCTGGCAGACAGTAAATAAAACAGTCCATCATGACCCATTTAAAAGTTCACTTGATATCATCAAATCAGTTACTGCAAATCAATGTAATGAAATGATTAAAAAGATAGGGGAAGCATGCAATAAAAAGTTTCTATCCTTTTTTGATAAAAATTCTTCTAAACTAGCAGCAAAAGCTGTTGAAAACCAGTCTTGCACATGGCTTCTATTTGATTTCACTGTGCTGTGTACTTTTTATCTACTTTGAGCATTTGGCTGCACATTTCTCTGTTTTCTTGCTTTAAGGATTTTACTAGTCAGGCCTTACATCTTCACATGAGCAGCCCAGAAAATGCTAAAAATTCATGCATAGTTACAATACTTAACTACTGTATTTGAGAATACTTAGAAAAATGAGTGGATTTGAAAAATAATTAAAGAACTTGAAATTAATTAATTTACCAAGATATAACGTTCCCAGAGAAAGGCTTTGCTCTGGAAAAACCAAGAAGTTCAAGTATAATGTCTTTGTCAGAAAAGCGACTTGATGTGAAAGCATAATGCATAACATCCCTGTGAAGTCCAAAGTCATGCAAAAGATAGCACTGCAGTATTGCCTTTCCTAGAAAGATATGGACAAGGGTCTGTTCATCTCATACCAGGGCACTATTGACAAACCTAGTAAATGAGACCACCCAAGTCAATGCTGGTGAGCCAAGCTTACTGAAGTAGTTACATGGGTGACTTAGAGGCTACTACATCATCAAAAAGCCCGCTCAGCATGAATAGTTAATCACGAAAGCTGCATCATTGAAGTTTTCTCCATGACTGATGGGTGACCCTATAGAAAACTTCTCTCCACAAGAATTATTTCTATAACCATGTGGGAGTTAAGCAGAGGTGTCCTGTGATTTTTAAAACTTTCTTATTGTTTCTTGTTATTATTTTGTTGATGTTTTGTAACTTTCTGTGGGTTTCATGAATTCTCCATTGTCCTGCAAGAGGGAAAGTTTCAGTCCTGAGGAATAGCTACCCAACAAGAACCTGTAGCTAATTAAAACATTTTATTTGAAACAGTAAAATAGAGATCAAGTTGGAATCCTACAGAGTGAAGCATTTAATCTTATTTAAAGGAGTCTGTCTATTTTAAAGGAAACCTTCTTAGGGCTGTGTTTCAAAGCTAAATATAGTTTGCATTGTACAAGGAGAGAAAATGGATATTACATGGGAACTAGAAATTAAAAAAGAGAATCTATAAGATAAATAAATGAGTCATTCATCTGTAGATTAAGGGGACAGGCAATACCAAAACTTCTTTACCTGTCGGCTGTGACCCTATAAGGCTCATGCAGTAGAAAGTAGAGGTTACAAACATTTTTCAAAAAGAAATTTCTAAACATGCAATGACCAAAACTGCATCTGAAAGTAAAAGTGTAATCCTTTTGAGTTGTTAGCACTCACGTGCTGCATTGCTTGACTCCACTCCTGCCTTTGTTTGATATACTGCAAGCACACTCTGGACAGCATGCCTTCCCATTAACAGAAGCTGCCTCAGATAAAAAGGCTAGTCCACCTTAGGAACTACACTGTTTTTACTGTTGTGTGAAGTTTTCTCTTATAGAAACAGGGAAGTTTTATTATGGAAAAATACTTTGAATATTTTTCCATTCTGATTCCATGTATGTATCGAAGCTGCCTATTTTTCTATTGGACTGTGTGAAGATGATTAATTTTTAAAACCACTTCTTAATTTGCTAACAAGGTTCAGAAACATTGTCAAATGAATTTTGGGGTTAGAACAGGATTTTTGACAATTTTTGAAATATTTGTTAACATAAACCTGTAAGCTGCTGTGATACTGGAATCCCCTCTATGTACTGTGAATATGTCTTATTCTCACTTGATAGCTTTGAGACTATCCTTCAAACTCGAGCCAGGCTTTTCTCTATCTTACAGGCCTCGAGGTACAGGCCCAGAGATAATTTTGCCTCAACATCTCCCCTTTTTTGTTTTATATCCCACCTCCTACCCTGTTCACGAAGCCAGAATAGCCCACCAGGGAGAGGGTACAGGTCAGGGCCACCCCTATCCAGAGTTTTGGACTGGATACCCTCAAATTGAGAGTTCATCCATGGGGTGAGATGTATCGAGCCTATCATAATATACATAATAAGAGCCATGAGTTGTACCTGTTGTACCTGTTTTTGGAATACTTGTTTCAGCCTTTGGAGAATGCATGGGCCAAGAAGACAGATCAATAAACAAGTAGCCATTGGTCCAATTAGGGAAGAGATAAGTGTGGTAAGACATGGGGACCAATTAAACCAATTCTCATCAATATCTTTTCTTAACTCATCTAGAGTTCTTGTTACTATCTTGGAATGGTCCACATAGAAGAAATATTCTTCCCCAAGTACCCTGCAAAATCCTCCCAGTCCCATAAAGAGCAAGTCCAAGCCTCTCCTATTTTGTAAGGTTACCCTTGCTAAGGAATCCGAAGACTTTTCTAAATAATGTAATGAAGTCTCTGTATTTTCTAAGGTTGCTGTCAATTGTAAGTGAATTATTCCAATTTTTTCCTGTAAAATCACCAGGGATGAGGTTCCCAGGGCAGTACCTCCACTCTTAGCCCCATCGACGTGGTGGTGGCTAGGGCCATTAGGGGCTCTCTTACGCCTTTGGGCTAGGAATTCTTCTTGCCCAGATGATAAAGCACATGAGGAAAAATTAATGCAAGCAGGCAAGTATCATTATGCTGAATGATCAGTGGGTCAGACAGGCAGGGAGTAACCTCCATCTCTTGGCAGATCCAAAAATACACATGATCTTTGGGCACCCTCCACGAAGCTATAGACCCATTAGCCACATCACAAGTGAGGTTAAGAAGGGGTCTGCTGTATGAGACACAAATTGTGTTCAACATCTGCCAAATGGGGATCGTCATTCCTGACATCCCCACCCCAATTCAGAGTTTTCCCATCTACAAATATCAGCTTTATCTAGTATTTCATAAGAGCCATTTACCCCAAAGGCTTCAAAGAAGGTGGGTAGTGGCTATAAGCAGAGCCAATGGGCCTCAGTGGCTTCAGGGTGGGTAAGGTTTAAAGCCATAAAGCCAATTTTACTGGTCTCCATCAAATAAGGTGAGGCTTCTAATCCCCCTACATCTCTAGGTGGCTTGGTGAAGGATACGTTAGGGATAGATGATGGAGGGGTCGAGGTATGTAAAGTTGAGGTATAAACAGGCATGCTCCCGCATGGGAATTAGTTTGGAAGCAGGCCCTAGCATACGAGGAGGGTCCTCAAGAAGTATCTCCATTCAAAGCATGAATGTAAGGCCATGATATAGCCTTAATCCCCACATCTTCCCAGATAACCAGGATGCATCCCTTTTCTTCCCCTGATCTGTAAATCTTAATATCAGAGGGTTACATCTAAATCAAGTGCATCTTCCATATAGGGGGTTCCAAAATAGGGGTAACTGGGAGATACTGAAGATCATTATAATATGTTGTTTAATCAAATGTCCAGTCCCAGTCTGCTCACATCCCCAGGAATAACAATAGTAATCAGGAGTCCACCAGCAGTGTCTAATAGTGGAGGCAGTCCAGTTGCTTCCTGGGCATACATTAAATGGTGTCTGCAGGACAGCATGTCTCCTAAGGACATGAGAACACCTAGGCTCGTTAGGGTAAAATGCCTGGGGTAGGATGCCTCTGCATTCAGGTTTCCCTTTGGTTCCCAGAATCCAATCTCCCACATACCAGCTCCCACATGCCAAATTGCAGAGGTCGAACATCAGGACAGGCCACCATGTCCAGGCTGTCATCATCTAAGAAGTCTGGTTTAGGATCCCTCCAGTGCTAGCGCTTGACAAAATTCATGTCATGTTCTGTGGTTGGTGGGGGCTTGCTGCCTGGACCTTGATCCCTGTGAGATGAGTTAACATTACTGCCAGGAAGGCCATCTGAAATAGATAAACAGGCAACACTTTCCTCAAGGGTCAATCTCCCTTGGGCAGTGGTGATTTTTCTTTTCTTGTGTTTCAATTTAAGGGTTGTCCACCATAATTTCTTTCTTTTTTATTGGTCATCTTGGTCTTCCCCATTGTCCTGAGGTGAGGGGAGAAATTTTAAGTTACAAGTGGATAACTATATTGGTATTTCCCTCTGTTTGGGAAGACATATTCACATCCTCAGCCCTATGTCAACAAGGGATCTGGACAGTAGGAGGAACCTTCCACCTAACCTTTAGGCAGGGCCTCATTGGTAGGAATCCCCAGTGTTTCTGGAATCTATTTTGTTCATCTGAATTTTGAAAATTTAGAATATTGATGGTTAATAACACCTTTTGCAGTTATAGATGGGGGACTTCTTCCTTTTTTGTTTTATAAGGACCTCTTTGAGATATTGGTGATGTCTTTCAACAATTGTTTGACCCTGAGGGTTGTATGGGATCCTGGTGGTATGGGATATATTCCATCTTTGGAAGAATTCTTTTAATGTTTTACTTATAAAGCAGGGGCCGTTGTCAGTCTTGACCTGTTGTGTTAGTCCCATTGTAGCAAAACATTGTTAGAAGTGGCTTTTGGCATGGATTGCTTTTTTTCCTGAGGGGCAGTAGCCCAGCATGCCTTAGAGTATGTGTCTATGGTCACAAACATATATTTTAATTTGCCAAATGGAGGGTAATGTGTTACATCTGTTTTCTAGATGATGTTGGGTCCTAACCCTCTTGAATTCAGTCCAGGCCCTTGTAAAGGGGGTTGTGAAGAAACTGTTGGCAAGTCTTACATGTATGAACAATTCTCTTTAGTTTGATTTCAGGGATCTGGGAGTATTTGAGTCCTTTCCAGCTGACATGAGTTAAGCCTTGCATTTGGGTAGCATTTTGTATGGGTAGAGTTGAGACCGACCTCTATGACCTTCCCCTGAAGCTGCAGCATCTGCAGCAGTATTCCCTTGGAAAATGAAGTCAGGCAGGTTTTGTGTTCTTTGAGAAGTTGAATATATATATGGGATTTTTCTACCTTCTAAGAGTGATCTGAATTTTATCATCAAGGCAGAAATAGGATTAACATCCAATCTGCTATAGGCATAGGGTAAGTGTGGCAGTAGGTTCACCACATAAGAGCTGTTTGAATAGAGGTTGCAGGGTTCTGGGACCTCTTGTAGGACAATATATGTGGCCATCATTTCCTTATATTGAGCGAATCCCCCACAAGGGAGAATTTTGGTAACTTTTGTCTTGACCCCCCCCTGCAAGGAAAACTGCAAAGGCTATCCCATTCTTCCCACCATCTGTGCAAACAGTGAATGCTTGGGGCAGGTGCCTAGAAAAAAAGACTAAGGGGACTCTCCAGTGTAGTTCTTGAGATAGTTTCACTAACTGGGACTCCCCAAAGTAGGTGTCCAGGGTCACCAGAAATCCTTCCAGGGTGAGGGTCAGTCAAGAATAATGTCTGGCAACAGATTCTAAATCCTTAATTTTGAATGGAATTATTAACTTGGAGGGATCTTTTCCATAATCTCAGAGGGATGTGTCCCTGATTTTTATGATCATATCAACTATTTGATAGACTAGAGAGTATACTGTGGGAGTGCCCCGCCCAGGGTGGTGTGTACCCATTCTAGTGGTTGTGACTGATGAACAATGCCAGCCAGCATGGTCTTTTTTCCTAATAATATTCAGCTTTGGATTGGAATGTTAGGATTGTATCTTGCCAAGAAGCCTGATAGAGCTTGTTGATGAATTCAGTGAGTGCCTGATGACTCTCAGGGGGCAAGGAAACGATCTCATAAGGGTTGTCTCCCTTTTAGGTGATCATATAACATAGCTAGTCTCCCAGTCTCTATAGGCAACCAGGGCCTTACCAGTTCATTTCTCCCAGTATCTTTTATAACCCTGATAAAATAAGAGGCTCAGGCAGGATTATTTGGGGTCCATTCATTTTGGCTTGAGTGAGTGTTAATTGGGATCACAAGGCCAGAGGCTAAAAATTCCCCAAACCTCTGCTGCTTTATAAACCTCCTATTTTCACTGCTTGGGATCTCTCCTGTGCTGTTCCTGTTGCTGCTGCCTTTTCAAATGGAAAGAGAGAATTGAGCTAACTCACTATAAATGCTCTTTGTTTTCACATTGGCTATGATCTCATGGTGATGTAGGGATCCAGACTTTAGTTGTAACCTCTTTTTGAAGATAAATGTATATATTCTTGAAAGAATGGGATCAAAGTATAGATTATTGAGTCTACTTTTGAACAACCAGTAGTCTCAAATATTTTACATTGATTTTGGTATATTGATGCAAATGTAAAGTTATTTTTGTTATACTAAATGTATGTTTCTATTCTTGTTTGGGGTATTGTCTTTATGAACCTCATTTAAAAATATAATATATACAAATGTCTCCCAACCAAGAAAAGACCAAGATCCAAGGGTTTTAGTGCAGAATTCTATGAGAACTTCAAAGAAGAGTGAATACATATACTCCTCACAGTGTTCGACAAAATAGAAACAGAAAGAAAATTGCCAAACTTTTTATGAGTCTATAGTTAACCTGATACTGAAACCACACAAAATTCAACCAAGAAAGAGAATTTTAGACAATCTCCCTCATGAATATTGATGAAAAATTACTTGAAAAAATACTGGCAAACTGAATCCAAGAACACATCAAAGAATCATCCACTATGATCAAGTCAGTTTTATCCCAGAGATGCAGGGATGGTTCAACATATAAAACTCTATCAATGTAATCCACCATATAAATAACCTGAAAGGAAAAAAAAACATATAATCATCTCATTAGATGCTGAAAAAACATTCAACAAAATCCAAAACCCTTTCATGATGAAGGTCTTAGAAAGATCAGGGATACAAGGAACATATCTAAACATAGTAAAAGCAATATGTGGCAAGCTGACAGCCAATATCAAACTAAATGGAGAGAAACTCAAAGCAAGTCCACTAAAATCAGGAGCAAGACAAGGCTGGACACTTCACTGTATCTATTCAACATAGTTCTTAAACTTTTGTTTAGAGCAATAAGACAACAAATGGAGATCAAGGATTCAATTTGGAAAGGAAGACATCAAACATTTCCTATTTCCAGATGATAAAGTATACATAAGCAACTTCAAAAACTCTACCAGGGAAATCCTGAAGCTGATAAATGCAATCCTACCAAAAGAAATCTATTATTTCAATGCAATCCCCATCAAAATACCAAAACAATTCTTCACAGACCTTAAAAGAATCAATTTCATGTGGAAAAACAAATACCCAGGATAGCCAAAATAATCCTGTATAATAAAGTAACTTCCAGAGGCATCACCATCCCTGACATCAAGTTCTATTGTAGAGCTTCATTATTGACATAGCTTGGTATTGGCATAAAATCAGGCAGGTTTCTGTAGGAATTCCTACAGCCAGTAGCCTTTAAGTTACCTGCCCACTTAAGGCATGGCCTCTTATACTATATATGTTGATGTTAAGCAAGTGTCTGGCCTCTCTTTTCCAGCTGCAGGGTTCAGTTGCTGTTCCCTGTTCAAGCAGAGGACTACATTCTGAGAGTCTACTCTTAAATGAATAACCCTCTTATATATTCTATTCTGAGCTAGTGTGGGATTTCTTCTAAGCATCTGTCTTCATCTGGCACCCCACATGGATCCAAACTCCATACCTACAGGGTGGACCCGATTAAAGGCCTAACTGGTCCACAGCCCGGAAAGTCTCCCACCCCTGCTTGCTTGACTTACTCTTATTTCAGCAATTTCTTGTAAAACCCCCACCACAACAAAGCTAACTGTGTGTGATGACTTGAAAATTTCCCAAGCTCATGCCCCCCCCCCCCGTCGTGTTCCCTGCCACATGGCTACTTGTGTAGCTTCCAGTTTTTACTCCCAGTTCCTGAGTTCTGGGCTTCTTGCCTCTTGTATGGAATTGATTTAATTGCTTTTAATTTTAATTTGTCAAGCAAATCATATTTCTCAGTATTTATCCACACCAAGGAGAAAAAAACAAAGTGGCTCAGGACTGTTTGTATTACCAGGTTGCACTGCTAGTCGCGACTCTGCAACCATGACACCTGCTGGACTATAAAGGTTATTATACCTAAAATAATTTACCAGACCTCATAACAGGTAATTAATAAATCAATAAACTTGAAAGATATATAATTGCAGACAGCATTGCTATGGAAAATTTTAGTAACATTTTTGCTAATACTATGGATTGTATTCTGCAAGGCTTAATGGTTATTGTGATATATGCATTTAATGGCTATTAGGACTCAGTTTTTCCCCTCATATTATATTATCAAGAAAATGGTTAACAGAGCCAGGAATAAGGCACTTTTAGAAATGATAGTCTTTATAGACTAATAATGAACATCTAGCTGACAGGATTAATACCATTGAAAATTAAAAGTTACCTGAAGAAAATAATACTATTGAAAATGATAACTGGTGTAGAAGGCCCTTCTGTATTTGGGTTGCTTTCATTGGTTAATAAAGAGACTGCCTTGTCCTTTAGATAGGGCAGGATGTAGATAGGCAGGGAAAAGAGAAAAAAATGCTGGGAAGAAGATATAGAGACAGAGAGAGCCACCGCCATGGGTTTTCCTGCCCAAGATGGATGCTGGTTAGACTCATGCTGGTAAGCCACAGTCAAGTGGTGATACACATTAATGGAAATGGGTTAAATTAATATGTGAGAGTTAGACAATAAGGGGCTGGAGATAATGGACCAGGCAGTATTTAAATGAATACAGTTTCTGTGTAATTATTTTGGGTGTAAGCTAGCCGGGGGGGACAGAACAAGGGGTCCTGAGCCAGGCGGCTGGGAGCCAGGTGGCAGGACACGCCCGCTCCTCTTACATATAACATCAATTTGACAGACAAGATTGAATCCATGTCAAAGGATATTGAGAAATTATCTGAAAGAATTCATACTGTTGAATTTGACAATCAAAATTTGTTAAAAAATTATGATAGGTTAGCAGATAGAGTATCTCTCCAGGAAGGCAATCTGCATATTATCCAAATAATGTTCAAAAATGAGCATGGAAAGAAAGTACAAGGACAGGATTTAACATCACCAGTAGCTGTCAGAGATGACATACCCAGGGTTTTAACTTCCTACCCTGTAATCTACTCTGACAAAACATCAAGTTCTAAAGGCCCAACATGATCCACAGAAGGTAGATGGATACCTATAGGAATGAATGATCTCAAAGAAATTAAGCAAGCAATAGTAACTTGTGGCTTACATTCTGCATTTGTTAGGGAGATTGTAAAGACATGGTCTTCTAGCATCAAAGCAACACCACATGATTGGATTCAGTTAGTTTCAGCAGTCCTGGATGATGGGCCTTAATTAATGTTTAGAATTTGTTTCAGAGAAGAAGCCAAAATTTTGGAACAACAAAAGGCCTTGAGACTTCCCAAGATCAAACTCTCGGTGAAGGCACTTATCCTGACCTACAGGTTCAAGTTTTTTACAATAAACAAATCTTGTCTGTTGCTAATTAGGTAGGTACAATAAATAACTAGGCCAGATCAAGAATATCAATTGTATTTTAATGGGTATAAGGGGAAAACTCACACTACAAGAAGGCCCAACTTCCTATATGTCTGGAGGGCACTGAGTAGAGAGAGAGCAGGCACCTGGATTCTCCCAGTTTTTCTAGCTGGGCCCCAGGTAGCCACACCCTGACTAGATGTGATTGGTTGATAGTTTCCCCATCATCTCCCTCTTTTGTCTAAACAAGATCAATCCAAACCCAGCACAACTATATATAATAGGAACAGATACCAAATATAAAATTACAAACAATAAACAATACTAAGCAAGGAACAAAAGTTTTACTAAATATTCTATTTTAAGGAGTCTAACTATTGTATTGAAATTAAGCTTGGCTAAATCATGAGGAAGGTAACTATAATTATCTAATCTTTAACTCCATCAAATATCTGAGAAGGGAAACAATATTACTTGAGTGAACAGAAGTGCAATCGAGAAACTTTTAAAATGTGCAACAAATGACAGAGACAACTGACTACCTGGGCAATCACCCAAAGTCTCATTTGTAATGGTGAAGCAGCCAACTTTGGCTAAGGCCTATCATAACTGACATACCATTTTTAAAACAAGAAACTTTTTAAAACTCTCTTACTCTGTCTTGGTAGGATATGACAGTCCTGTTTTATCCATTTATGGATACTATGTATCTCTGTCAGTGGTTGAAGTATGGGCATTTCTTTGCCCAAAGGCCAGTTCTGCCAAGAAGAAAAGCTCCAGGTAGAGTGTGCTTGATGCTCAACATTCTCTCAGGAATAGATTTGTGTTGCCAGGAGCAATTGTGTCTCACTACCAAGGAACTCTAAGTTAGATTAAATGCCATTTTTAAAGCATTTTGAAGAGGTTGAAGATTATCTGTCTATATTGAATATAATCTATATGTATATAAAGAACCTGATTAGTCTAATTATAAATATGACAAACAGATGACTATTGATCTATAATTTTCAATACCTTTCTAACTTAAAGACTAAGACAATAAACAACTGTGCAATAACTGAGGACAATGACCTTCAAATGTAAACAATGTATAAGCATCTTGATCAGAGGTAGTAATGTATGCTGCAATATGGTAAATATATATATATATATATATATCAATACATAAACAATGTTTTAAAAACATAAAGTATACATGCATACAATATTTAATAAATTTAACTTTGTATCAATATACAAGAACCTATCCCATTATAACTGTCTAAAAACAATAACTCACAAATACCAATCTATTATCCCATCATCCAATTAACCCTTTTTTTAATCCCTGAGCAAGCAGCCTTAAATGCTTGGGACAGGATTCAAGAACTAGAAAAATGAATTGAATCATATGACAGGGTTAAACAGGGCCAGAAAGAACCCTTTAGTGACTTTTTACGAAGATTAACAAAGGCTGTACAAATAGGAGTAACAGACCCAGATGCTAGACAAGTACTTATTGAATCTCTGGCTTTTCAAAATGCCAACATAGAATGCAAATAGATACTTGGGCCTTTAAAGGTTAGATCAGCACCTATGGATGAATGAATCCTGCATACAATGAACATTGAGATATTTGACTATAATACTGAATCTTGGGAAGGAGCAGCAATTATCAAAGGAATGAGGAAACATCAAAATGCCAGGTGTCTTAATTGTGGTTGAATAGGACCTCTGAGAAGGGATTGTAGACATGGAATAATATCTCCTCTGGGAATGGCAAGAATAGGAGGACTCAGCCTTCAGGTATATGTAGAAGGTGTGGCAAAGGCCAACATTGGACCAATAAATGCAGATCAACAAAAGGCAAACGAGGCAACCCAGTACCATTGGGAAACTCCTCTTGCCAGCCCCCAAGTCCAAAGTAGTTCATCCTTTCCCAGTCACTGTGGAGGACATGTCTCACCAGGAAAATTAAAATATCCAGAGCCTTCTGTAAAAGATCATACTGTTCTAGATGACGAAATAAGCATGGAGGATAAATCAAAAATTCCAATAGGATATAGGAAACATATATTCTGGTGGACTTCTATAAATGATCAAAACCCAAATCTAAGAGTGCATATATATGGTATTGTAATTGTTGGTTTGATAGACACAGGTGTGGACATGAGTATCATTACTACAGAATCTTGGCATCCAAATTGTTCTCTTCCAGAGGCAAATATTTATTACTTGGAATTGGAACCCTAGCTCAAGTAAAACAATGCAAAAGATGGGTTGAATGCTTAGGGCCAGAAGGACAGAGATGAAAACTGAGGCCATATTTGGCTAAAATTGCAGTGAATTTATTTATGGGTTCATGACCTGTTGCATCAATGGAATACCCAGATTAACATTCCTGCAGTCCCAGGAACGCATAACTTTGGGAAGGATATTATAAGGTACTATACACAAAGGTCACCAGTCATTCAGGCTGTAAAAGAACACAAAGCAACTAGCAAACCTTTAGAGGTAACAACACTCCTACCTTTAAAATGGTTAACTGTGAACCCACTATGGGTTAAATAGTACCCATTAACAGAAGATAAACTGCAGGCTTTAGAACAGCTGGTACAAGAGCAACTAGATGCTTACTATATTGAATAATCAACCAGTCCTTGGAATTCTCTGATATTTGTTGTTAAAAAGAAATCTGGTAAATGGAGAATGGTGACAGATCTAAGAGCTGTCAATAAGGTAATTCAACCTATGGGCCCACTACAGTCTGGAACTCCTCTATCTTCTTTATTACCAAAAGGATGGCCTCTTATAGTTATTGATTTGAAAGATTGTTTCTTCAGTATACATTTACAAGAAAAGGACAGAGAAAAATTTGCTTTCACAGTGCCTAGTTATAATAATTCTCAACCTACTAGGAGATACCAGTGGACCATACTTCCACAGGGAATGCTCAATAGCCCTATCCTATGCCAATACTTTCTAAGTCAGTCATTGGAAATAATATGTAATAAAATTTACTAAATCTATAATTTACCATTACATGGATGACATTTGCTATCTGATTCAAACATAGATACTTTAGAGTGTTTGAAGAAGTAAGAAAGTTTTCCCTAAGTGGGGATTACAAATCGCTCCTGATAAAAATACAGAGAGAAAATTTTGTCAATTACCTAGGTTATATAATAGGTTTCCAGAAAATTAGAACACAAAAGGCACAAATTAGGATAGACTGATTGAGGACTGTGAATGATTTTCAAAGACTGTTAGGAGACATTTCCAGTCTATGGCCACGTGTTGGGATATCACCTGATCTAATAGTTCATTTAAACAAAACCTTAGATAGTAAAAAACACTTAAATAGTCCCAGAGAATTAAAACCTGAAGTGGAAAAGGAATTGATTGTTGTTGAAGAAAAATTACAGGAGGCACATGTGGATGGGTGAATCCAAATCTTAATTGTATTTTAGTCATATTGCCTTCCAGAATTTCCCCTACAGGAATTTTGATGCAAAGAGAAGATATTATCTTAATGGTTATTTTTACCACATAAAAAAGTAAAAATTAAAGACTTTGTGGAAAAAGTCTGAATTAATTATAAAAGGGAAATTGAGACTTCATCAACTAGCAGGTATTGACCCAGCTGAGATTATAGCGTCTTTTACTACTGATGACATTAAAAAAAATTATGGGAAGACAATGAACCTTGCCAAAGAGCTTGTGCTAAATTTTTAGGAGAGATTAATAGCAATTATTCAAAAAGTGATAGAATTAAACTCATAAGAGAACTACTTGGATCCTTCCTCGCATTGTACAGAACATAAAATAACTGGAGCCCATATATTCTATAATGATGCAAATAAATCAGGAATGGCAGTTAACAAGTCAGAAGATTTAAGTAAGGTAGAACAAAGCCCTAATAATTCTGTCCAAAAGCCAGAATTTTATGCTATTCTCATGGTACTAAGGGATTTTAAAGAACCTCTTAATATAGTTACTGATATACAATATGCAGAAAGAGTTGTCTTGTATAATGAAACACTGAATTTATACCAGATGACACAGAATTGTCTTCATTATTCATACAGGTTCAAGATATAATCAGGAATAGGTTTTGTCCCATATACATAACAAACATCCTATCCCATATGGGCCATGTCCTCTAGCACAAGGTGATGCAGAAATTGACTGATTACTGATTGGAAGTGTGTCAAAGACCTCAGAATTCCATAAGCAACATCATGTCAATAGCAAACATTTAAAGAAAGAGTTTTCTATTACTTGGCAGCAAGCTAAGGAGACTATAAAGAGATGTCCTTCTTGTTCTTTCTGTAACCAAACACTGCTACCTTCAGGGACTAACCCAAAGGGTACTCAAAGTAATGAAATCTGGCAGATGGATGTGTTTGAATTTGGAAAATTAAATTATGAACACCATAATATTGACATTTATTCAGGTTTTCAATGGGCAACTGCTTTGAGCTCAGAAAAGCCTGATTCAGTAATCCCATATTTATTAGAAGTTATGGCTATCATGGGTATACCTGGACAAATAAAGACAGATAATGTTCCAGCATATGTCTCTAAGAAAGTGAAACCATTTTTGCTTATTATAATATAAAGCACATTATAGGTATACCACACAATCCTACAGGTTGGGCAGTTATAGAAAGATCAAATTAAACTATAAAGAATATGTTAAACAAACAAAAAGGTATGGAAAATTCTCCCAGAGATAAATTACATAATGCTTTATTGATCTTGAATTTTTTTAATGCTAATGAGAAAGGAAAAACAGCAGCAGAGAGACATTGGATAATTGAAAAGTCTTCTGAATTAAATCAGCCAGTGTATTTCAAGGATGTGCTGACCTTACAATGGAAGCCAGGAGAAGTATTATGTTGCAGAAGGGTTTTGGTCTTGTTTCAACAAGAGCAGAAAAGTTAGGATACCATCAAAATTAATAAAGATTTGGCTTGAAAAAGAGAAATCTCTTGAAAAAGAGAAATGATGGTTCATCCACAGATTTGACAACCAATCAGGTGGTAAGGAAACGTCATAAGGGTTGTGGCAAGATTCTATTCTTGTCTTTGCAGGAAAATATTCATCTTCACAAAGTCAAGAGACCCTGAACATCTAGATGCCTAAAGAGGAAAAGATAATTATCCAGATAGGATCACTCGTGTAGGAAGGTCTTCTATTTGTGTATTGCCCTTATTGGTTAAATAAAGAAAACTGCCTTGGCCTTTTGATAGGACAGCCCTTAGGTGGGTGGATTAAACAGAACAGAATGCTGTGAGAGAGAAGGCAGTATGGCAGATGCCATGCTTCTCCAGCACAAGATGGACACTAGTTAGACTCATGCCGGTAAGCCACAACTCAAGTGGCGATATACATTAATGGAGATGGGCTAAAATAATATGTGAGAGTTAGCCAATAAGGGGCTGGAGATAATGGGCCAGGCAGTATTTAAATGAGTACAGTTTGCGTGTAATTATTTCGAGTACCCACGAGCTGGGGGGCGCAGAACAAGGGGCCCTGCACCGGGAACGCAGCCCAAGCCCCTCATTACTACAGATTGGCACCTCAACGTGATGTGCTAAATCCACTTAAAAACCTGAGAGGTCTTAAAAAGGAGAGAGAGTTTAACACAGCTTTTTGCTGTTTGCATGCTACAGAGAGATTTCCTGACTTGGCAATAGAAAATAGCAGAAAAAAGGTGTGCAGTTTTAAAACGCAGCTTCCTGGGCCCTGCTGCCGGTGCATACTCCAGCTATGGAGTATTTGTGGGCCCAGATGTTTGTGTGCCCGCTCGGGATCGGAAAGAAAGTAGCTGAGACCATGCTGTGGCTCAGCTCTTCCTGCCTGGGCAGACGGCAGGATCAGGCTTAGTCAAGCAGGAGAGCATGGTGGATTTCCACAGCCATACACAGAGACGTTTTGCTGCGGCTCAGAGGCACAAGCAACTCTGCCATGTTGGACTGGGCGGAGCAAGCAGGCAGTACCTGTATTTGACCTGAGACTGTCACAACTTACATTCTTAAGAGCTTAGCATTTTAAAAGCGCAAAGCAAAACTGTTCCTGTACATTAAAGAATTACAGATTCACAGTAGGACAGATTCAGACATAAAAGACCTCTAAATGGTTCATACTGTTAGGTAAAGTACGTAGGCTTGGGAGAGAAAAGAAAAGGAGTATAGAAAAATACTTAAATAAAAAAAAGGGTAAAGTCTTTAAAGAGACAGAGTACAGATAGTCATAGATTTAAAAAAAAGAGAGAGAAAAGAAAAATAAGCCACATAAAAATGGAAAATTCACAGAATGTCTGGATTATGTATTTTATTGTGTTTTCTTTGAAATTTTTGACTGTGAAGGAGCTAACTACAGAGAGAATTTTCATTGTATGGCCTGCCAAACAAAACCAACATATATGTCCTAAAGGTATCATGACTTCTAAATTTGGGTCTAAGAATCTGGTGCTTTGGAAAGGAGGATCTTCTTTTGTTTTCACAGAGGATGAGACCCTGTGGATTCCTCTATACCAATGTGGTTTGATAGATCATGCCCTCCTGAAAGGTCACTGTGAACACCTTCAGAAAATTACTTCACTCAACTGGTGACTGAGATGAACAGGATACACCATGACAGATCTGATTAACAGCGCCCCCATACAGCAGGAAATAGTTTGGAGAGAAGTAACTATGACCATATTCCCAAATATTGTTTATAAATGTTCTTTAAATTTAAATTTAAAGGGGGAGATGATATAGATATATATAATTTACATTGGTATAAATTTTGCCTTATTGATATAAATTTAAGGTCAATCTTGTTATATTTCTGCTCTTGATTAAGGTATTGTGATTGTGTAGTTCATTTTAAAATGTAATGTATAATTGGAAAATATAGGTTGTTATTGTTAATAGATAATCATTGATAATAGTCAAGCTTGTAATCATGTTAGTTAGATTTTCTAGATATATAGAGGTATATTTCAGTTACACATTCTTCATATCTGCCAAAGACTACAGAACATGGCATTTAAATATTTTAATAACTTAGGACTTTTCATGACAATGAGACATGTCTGCTCCTGGCAGCACCAGCTACTTCAAGAGGAAGACGGGCATCGAAGAGACTCCTTATGGAGTTGGTTTGCCATTTAGGCAAGAAACTGCTCTTGCCTGGACTGCTTAACTGGACACAAATAACCCGCAGAGAGAGGACTGCTGAACTTGCCTAAAGGTGAGATGATCCTTTGGGGTTCCTGATTCATGAAAGAGTCTACGAGACATTCTTCAGGATACAAAAGAAAGTGACTGAACTGTCTTTGAATTTTCCTGCTTCATGGAAAAGTCTGCTGGATACTATGGGCCTGTAGGCTAAAGATGGATGCTCCAACGGTACAAAGGAACTTTGGGTGACTGTACAGGTAGTGAGATGTCTCTGTCATTTTTAGAGTTTAGAAGTTGCTTATTACTTGTTTACTTAGGTAATATTATATCCTTCTGGAGTCTTTGATGGAGTTGAATAATGGATAATTATAGTTACAGTTTTCCTTTGTCATGATAACAGATAAAATAGGTTGTAACTGTAATTCTTGCTTGATAAATTTTGTTATGTAATTTTACTGTGTTAAAGTTAAAGCCTTTCTTTTTTGTTTAAACAGAAAAAGGGGAAATGGTGTAGGAGGGTCTTCTATTTGTGTATTGCCCTTATTGGTTAAATAAAGAAAACTGCCTTGGCCTTTTGATAGGGCAGCCCTTAGGTGGGCGGATTAAACAGAATGGAATGCTGTGAGAGAGAAGGCAGTGTGGCAGATGCCATGCTTCTCCGGCCCAAGATGGACACTAGTTAGACTCATGCTGGTAAGCCACAACTCAAGTGGTGATACACATTAATGGAGATGGGCTAAAATAATATGTGAGAGTTAGCCAATAAGGGGCTGGAGATAATAGGCCAGGCAGTATTTAAATGAGTACAGTTTGTGTGTAATTATTTCAAGTACGCACCGGGAGCCTGGCGGGACAGAACAAGGGACCCTGCACTGGGAACGCAGTCCGAGCCCCTCATTACTACAGATCACCAAGCACTTGTAAGGACATGTCATCTGGTGAAAATCTCTGAATACTAACTAAAATAATGATCATGACTCACTTAAAAGTCAAAGTTGGCTTTGGAGTTGAACACTGCTCTGTCCTTCTCTAAATCCAAGCATGTTTTTAAAATAAAAATTCAGAGTTTTTTCTCATATCAGGAGCCATGGTATGGGACAGAAAGAACAAAGAATTTAGAAAAAAAATTACTTTTCCATAACTATCTTTGTATCTATCATACCTTTCATTGAATATATATGTCTGTATAAATAATATTTATGTTTTTCACAATGAACAATGTATTTTTTCTGTTGTAATCTTTGAAGTTTCCAGGAAGAAGATGGGGAGTCAGAACAACAACTCCACCTGGTTGATATGATGTCATGATGCTGATAGTACTACACTAAGAAGTGTTTTGGGTACCAGCTGCTCAAGATGGTTCCAACTTTGTTACCTGAAATGGTGTACTTTTTTAGAACGTTCTGGCCAAAACTCTAAATAGGAACCTCAGAAAAACCCTACTGAATAATCAGAGACTATTTACAATTATACCAGACAATCTTGGAACTGAACCATCATTTTACTTTCACAGGATCCTATGAAAAGAACATTGCCCCCATGATAGCTGGAAGTAATTCTAGAAGATGACATCCCCTCTCCCAACATAGCTTGTCCTGAGGGTTAGGGACATCATTTAGGGATTGATCATAATTGTTATAGAGTTGGGGGTTGGGGAAAATTATGTAAGCTCAGGGATCTCTTTGAAAAAAAAGGCAAGAAATTTAATTGAAAAATATATTAGTGTGAGCTTACTCACACAAATAATAATGGTGAGTAATGGAGTGAGTACTTGTGAGCTATTATTTACATTGGTATAGATTCTAGTATATTGATACAAACTTAAATTATATTGAATTATGTTCCTATTTTTGTCTATAATATTTGTATACCTAGGCAAAGTTATTTTCTCATAATGTATGCATGCATGCTTCTACCTCTGCTTAAGACATTTTGTATATTGATACAATTTTAGGATATATTTATCATATTGCAATATACATTTCTGCCACTGAGCAAGATACCTATATATTGTTTACATTTTGAGATCATTGTCCTCATTTTTTGCACAGTTGTTTACAGATTATTTAATATTCTAATATGAAGTCTTAGTCTTTAAATTACATAGATATTAAGATTCATAAGTCAATAGTCATCCATGTTTGTCATACTTTGTTGTATGAGGAGCATGGGGCCACTTTGTTCCGTCCTGCCCTGCTCCAGGCCACCTGGCTCCTGGTGCCCAGCTAGCTTATACCTGAAATAATTACACAGAAACTGTATTCATTTAATTACTGCCTGGCTCATTAGTTCTAGCCTCTTCTTGGCCAACTCTCACATCTTAAACTAACCCATTTCTATTAATCTGTGTTTACTATGAGATTGTGGCTTACCGGGAAAGATTTAGCATGTCTGACTCTGGTGATTTCATGGTGGCTTGCTCTCTCACTCCCTTCTTCCTCCTGGAATTCTGTTCTGTCTATTCTGCCTACCTGAGGGCTGCCCTATCAAAAGGCTGAGGCAGTCTCTTTGTTTAACCAATGAAAGCAACACACAAACAGAAGACCCTCCTACACCATTTCCCCTTTTTCTGTTTAAACAAAAAAGAAGGGCTTTCACTTTAACATAGTAAAATTATATATAACAAAAGTTATCAAGAAAGAATTACAGTTACAATATTTAGATCTATTTTATCTTTTATCATAACAATGGAAAATTATAACTATAACTATCTATTCTTTAACTCCATCAAAGTCTCCAGAAGGATATAATATTACCTAAGTAAACGAGAAGTAAGCAACTTCCAAAACTCTAGAAGTGACAGAGACATCTTGCTGCCTGTACAGTCACCCAAAGTTCCTCTGTACCGTTGGGGCATCCATCTTCAGCCTACAGGCCCACAGTATTCAGTAGACATTTCCACGAAGTAGGAAAATTCAAAGACAGTTCAGTCACTTTCTTTTGTATCCTGCAGAATGTCTCGCAGACTCTTTCATGAAAGAGGAACCCCGAAGGACCTTCTCACCTTTAGGCAAGTTTAGTAGTCCTCTTTCTGCAGGTTCTTCGTGTCCAGTTTATGGAACAGTCCAGGCAAGAGCAGGTTCTTGCCCAAATGGCTAGCAAACTCCATAAGGAGCTTCTTCAATGCCTATCTTCCTCTTGAAGTAGCTGGTGCTGCCAGGAGCAAATGTGTCTCATTGTCATGAAAAGCCCTAAGTTATTAAAACATTAAATGCCATATTAAGTCATCTTTGAAAGATATGAAGAATGCCTATCTAACTGAAATATACCTCTAAATATTTAGAAAATCTAACTAACATGACTACAAGCTTGACTATTATAATGATTATCCATTAACAACCTATATTTCCTAATTATACATTACATTTTTAAATGAACTACATAATCACAATACCTTAATCAAGATCAGAAATCCATATAACAAAATTGACCTTAAACTTGTATCAATAAATCAAAATTTATAAGAATGCAAATTATTCATATCTATATCATATCCCCCTTTATATGTAAAAGAACATTTATAAACAATGATTGGGAATATGGGTGTAGTTTTTTCTTTCAACTTTTTTTTGTTGTATGGGGGTACTGTTAATCAGGTTTTTTTATGGTGTATCCTGTGTGCCAGGTCCATCTCATTCAGCAGTTGAGTGAAGTAATTTTTTGAAAGTGTTCACAGTGACCTTTCAGGAGGGCATGGTCCATCAAACCATATTTGCCTGGAGGCAATCCACAGGGTCTTATCCTCTGTGAAAACAAAAGAAGAACCTTTTTTCCAAAACAATAGAAGAACCTCTTTTCCAGTTAGACTAATCAGGTTCTTTAGGTGCATAGAGACTGTATTCTGTATAGATAGGTAACCTTCAACCACTTCAAAGGGCTGTAGCATATGGCATATAAATAACTTAGGATTTTGTTTAAGTGAGACACAATTGCTCCTGGCAGCACTGATCTATTCCTGAAATAATGTTGAGCACAAAAAAACACTCCACTTGGAGCTTGTTTTCTTTTTGGCAAAACTGGTCTTTGGGCAAGAAACTGCTCATGAATCAGCCACTGACAAAATGCACTATATCCAGACAGGACAAGCAGGACACAAGAGAAAAGACTGTCCAATCTTTCTAAGATAGGATAAGATGGTTATGACAAATTTCCTGCCTCTGAAAATGGTCTGTCAGTTACTCTAGGCCTTAGCCAAAGTTGGTTGCTCCAATGTTGCAAATAAGACTTTGGGTGATAATCCAGGTAGCCAGTTGTCTCTGTCATCTGTTGCACAGTTTGGAAGTTGCTTGATTGCACTTCCTGCTTCATCAAGTAATATTATTTCCCTTCTTGCGCATTTGTTGGGTTTGAAGACTAAATAATTGTAGTTAATTTCCTCTCATGACTTGGTCAAGTTATTAATTTTACAAGACTTAAACTTATTATGATAGAAAAATTACTGAAATGTTTATCACATGTTTCTTGCTTGATATTGTTTATGCTGGTTGTAATTCTAATTTTTATACCTGCTATTTGTTCTTATTGTATATAATTTTATATTAGGATTAGAAATTTCTTATTTAAACAAAAGGAGGAGGTCCTGTAGTAATTTCTACAACCAGTAGTCTTTAAGTTACCCACAAACTTGGGTGTGGCCTCTTATACTATATATGCCATGTAAAGCGAACATCTGGCCTCTCTCTTCTGGCTGCAGAATTTTGTTGCTCTTTCCCACTCAGTCAGAAGACTGTAATCTGTGAGTTGATCCCTAAATAAATAACCCTCTATTATACTCAATTTTGAGCTAGTGTGGGATTTAAGAGTTCATCTTCACAGGTTGACCAATGAAATCAAATCAAAGACCCAGATAGTTTATTTTCTTTTTATTTTTCTTTTTGTCTGGCCTCAAACTCTCAGAGCTCTGCTTGCTTCTGCCTCCCAAATGCATGTGTCACCACTGCCCGGCTTCTTGTAGTTTTTAATTGATTTTATTGAGCTATACATTTCTATCTGCTCCCCTCCCTACATCTCTCCTCCAATTCAACCCTCTCCATGGTCCCCATGCTCCCAATTTACTCAGGAGATCTTGTCTTTTTCTACTTCCCATGTAAACTAGATTCATTTATGTCTACCTTAGGATTCTCATTGTTGTCTGGGTTCTCTGGGATTGTGATTGTAGGCTGATTTTTCTTTCTTTATGTTTAAAAACCACTTATGAGTGAGTACATAGTGAGGTCTGGGGTACCTCACTCAAAATGATGTTTTCCAGCTCCATATATTTGCCTGCAAATTTCAAGATGCCATTTTTTTTCTTCTGTGTAGTACTACAATGTGTAAATGTACCACATTTTCTTTATCCATTCTTTGGTCAAGCAGCATTAAAAAAATAAGAAAAATCTTTAAAAAATGTAACATATAATTAAGAAATGCAGGTTAATGGTCATCTATAATAATCAAGCTTGTAGTCATATTAGGTATATTTCCAAGTTTAAACTGATATATTTTAGATATATAGATGGTGTTAAAACACTTCAGATACCTACAAAATATGGTAATTAAGATGTTTTAATAGCATAAAACTTTTCATGACATTAACGCATGTCTTCTTCTTACAACATCTACTTCAGAGAAAATAATGGGCATTGAAGAACCTCCTTACAGAGTTTGCCTTCGTTATGGAAAAGCTAGCCACTTAACTTGAAACTGCTCTTGCATTGGCTGCTGACAGCCTGCTGTACAAACTGAACAAGCAGGACACAAAGGAAAAAGACTGTCAAACTTTTGCAAGATTAGGCAGTAAAGTCCTTCAAAATTCATCCTTTATAGAAAAGTCTGATAAGACATACTGGATTGGCACTGCTGGATTTTCCCAGGCATAGTCTGAACAGTATTTCAGAATTCCTGTTTCATAGATAAGTACATTACACATTTTGCAGGACACACCAGAAAGTGACTTCTGAGATTCGCCAAGTATAGGTGCAACTGTTCTTCAGAATTCCTGCTTCATAGAAGAGTCTGTAAAATAATTTAAAAGTATAGCCTGAACATTGGATGCCCAATGTTGCAGAGAATCTTTCCATGACTCTCCGGGTAGTCAGATGCCTCTGTTCTTTGTATATATGTTGAAGTTGGTTATAATGCATGTTGTTTAATTGAGGAATATTATATCCTTATTGCTGTAGCTATAGTTATACTATTCCTTAATTACAATAGAAGATAAATGAGGTGCAAAAGTTTGGAGTTATCAAGATAGGATAAATAACAGAATATTTTCTTTGAAATTACCAAATACAAATGAACTGGATATTGCAAATGTAATTCTTACTTGATAATTGTTCTACTTGTTTATAGTTTTATTATGTCAGCATTAAAACCTTTGCCTTTTCATTTAGACAAAAAGGAGAAAATATTTTGAGATATCTGTTTATACTCTGTAAAGATATGTGATCAGTTTGATAAAAAGTTTAATGGCAACAAACAAGTCAGATTACCAGGCACAGAAAGTGCTGTGAAGAAGAAGACAAAGAAAGAGACACAAAGGAAGCAGGACATGTAAGTGATGTGGTAACAAGCCATGGACCATGTGGTAGCATGTAAATTAAAAGAAATGGGTTATTTTAAGTTATAACAGCTGGTTAGAAACAAACCTAAGCTATCATCCGAGCTTTCATAATTAATAATACATTTCTATCTGGTTATTTTGGAGCTGGCAGGTGGGATAGAGAAAGACTCACTACAGATAACTCTAACCAAGCAAGTGGAAGACTAGTATTGTAAAATCTTTTTAGAAAATGAAAAAGAAATAACCAGAAAATAAAAAAAATGTCACATTCATAGATTGGTGGGATTAATAAAGTAAAATTGAGTATGGCAAACCCCATCAAAATTTCAACACTATTCCTCAAAGATCTTGAAAGGAAAGTTTCCAGCTTCATATGGAAACACAAAAAAAACAAGATAGTTCAAACTATTCTGCTGTATCCTGTGTCAGGGTGATAACATCAGCCGGGTCTCACTTGGGGTTATTCATCAACACTTGGTGGGAAATGTGAGAATTAAGAAATGGCAGGTAGAAAATTAAAAATATAAAATAAAAGGCAAAACAAGATAAAATCTGGGAAGGCACTTCAGTTAATACTGAACCTGTCCCATGTTTATTTCTCATAGGCTTTATATATACCAATCCAAAGAGGAGGGTGGATACAAAAGAAATCCTTACCATGATACAAGGAACAAACAAAGCAATTACCTTCTTAATATCCAAAGCATCAAGTAAGCACAAGCTAAGTCAAAACTTCTGTTAGTAGCCACACCCTGGGTCAAACCTCCTGTCATCACTTTGAAGGAGCAAGAATGGGCCTGAACTCTATGACCTTTGGTCAGGATGGAATGAATCCACATCCATGGACTCCTGCACAATTCTGAATAAGAAAAATGTCATGGGAATTATCACTGTCCCAAACTCAAAATGTACTGCAGAGCTATAATAATACAAACAGCATTTAAGCTGGGTAGTGGTGGCACATGCCTTTAATCCCAGCATTTGAGAGGCAGAGGCATGCATATCTCTATGAGTTTGAGTCCAGTTTGGTTATAAAAGCAAGTTCCAGGACAGGCCCCAAAGCTACAGAGAAATCCTATCTCACAAAACCAAAAACCGAAACAAAACAAAAACTAAAGCAAAATAAAACAAACAAAACAAAACAAAAAAAAACCAACCCAAAAATCCAGCATGTCATGGTGCAAAAGAGATACAGTGATACATTGATCAATAAAATAGAATTGAAAACTCCAAAATAATTACATATACCTGTGGACATCTGAAATTTTATAAAGATACCAAACAAACACAAGAAAAAAAAAAAGACATCTCCAGCAAATACTGCTGGTTAGACTGAACCACTATACTTAGAAGAATGCAAACAGATCCATACTGGTCACTCTGACAAAACTCAACTTAATGTAACAGGATTTCAAAATAAGGCCAGAGACACTGAATTTGATAGATTCTCTTCTTATAACTTTCTCTAGTAATAAGTACTATTGAAATCATTGGCACAGAAAAACACAATATGAACAGAACATAGCACAGACACTTGCTATGTTATTGAGGATAACAATTAACAAATGGGATCTCATGAAACTCAAAAGGTTCTGCGTGGGAAAGAAAGCATCATTTAGACAAAACATTAGGCTACATCTGAGAGAGAGCTAATATCTAAAATCTATAAAGAACTATGAAAAATGAGCATCATAGAAGCAAGTAACCCAATTTAAAACTATGTTACAGGTTTAAACATAATTTTATATTTATAGACTATCTTCTTCTTCATATAACATGATGAAACAAAAATAACCGAGAAACAGTTACAGAAATATTCAACATCCTTAATCATCAGGGAAATGCAAGTCAAACCTGCTTTGATATCTCATATTACAATATTCAGTATGGCCAAGATCATTAAAACAAATGACATCTCATTGTGAATGGGTTGTAGAGTAATTGGAATACTCATCCATTGCTTATGGGATTGCAAACTCATGTAGCCACTATGGAAATCAATGTGGTGATTCCTCAGAAAACTGGAAACTGATCTGTTGAAGATCCAGCCACACTACTCTTGCACACATACCCAAAGAATGCTTCATCAACTACATAAAAACTTTCTCAGACATGTTCATTCCCACTCTAGAGCCAGAAATGGGAAATTATCAATACATCTGTTAACATATAAATGGATATCAAAAATATGTTACTTTTACACAATTGCATATTACTCAGCTGTTAAATGAAATTTGAAGGTAAATGATAGAGCTAGAAAAATTTATCCTGAGGGAGGTAACCCAGACTCAGAAAGACAAATATAGTATTTATTCACTTATAAGTGGATATTAAACATTAAGTCAATGATAAGCAACCTACAGTTTGTACAACCACAGAGATTTGGTATAGAGTAGGTACTGGAGGAAGGGATAGCTTTATAGAATAGTTGTGGATGGATGGGGTGGCCTATACAAGAGGATACAATAGGAAAGGGGAGAGAATAGGGAGTCAAGGGAGGGCATACAGGGAGGGACAGCTAAAACTAAGAACCATTGGAGGGGTCATATTGAAATCTACACAGTATAAACTTCACAAAATATATACATATATGTAGAATGCCTAAATGCAATGTTCAAATAACAGGGGAAGTAGCTCCCCAACTAGACATCCCCTGTCACCAAATGAACTTCCAATATTGAGAAAGGGTTATATCTAATTGAGTTATTAACCAAAGGGGTCCCATAGGAACTTTGAAACAACTTAGACTATTGTTAAGGTTACATCTTCCTCTCTACAAACTGATTGTAAGACCCTATTGCTAAAGACAACGCCTATATATTTCACTGAAAACAAAGAAATTGAGTTAGTGCCTAACTAAAGCCTTCAACACTATAGACCAATGTTCATGGTACTAAAAGGTACTCTGCAAATTAACAGAGGAGAAAGGTAAAGCTCAATGCAACTACAAACTCCGCAATCCCCAATAGTGATGTTAGCTGCAAAATAAGCAAGTTTGTACAATAATGGCATGAAAATTATGGAAGTAACCAATCACTGTCTGATTAAAGGTCCACTCCTTCAGATGGACCCATACCAGATACTGCTGATTACCAGATATCTGCCACTAGATATGCCATATATTTAGGAGAAAACCAAATACTAATATTTGGCTAAAGGAACCTAGCAAAAAATGACTCCTAAAGACATTTACTATACTTATATGTCAGTATCTTTCTCAGTCATCCTAGAGTAGATGGGAACAAATACAGAGACCCACAACTGGTTAATGGCAGAGATAAAGAAACCTTGGAACACTCAGTCCTAAATGTGCCATCTCCAGTATATCCCTCCCCTCAGGGCTAAAGAAACTCTGTAGAAGGGGAGGCAGGAAGACTATAAGAGCCAGAGGAGATGGAGAACACCAAGGAAATACGGCCTCTAATCATAGCCTAACTGATGCACACGTAAACTCATAGGGACTGTGATAGCATTCCAAGGGCTTGCATGAATCTCTTCTAGATAGATTGAAGGAAAATGGTCCCCAAAGGGAGTCACGCTATTAGGAGGTGTGGCCTTGTTGGAGTGGGTGTGGTCTTTGAGGAAGTATGTCATTCTGGAGGTGGGCTTTAAGATGTCATATGTGCTTGAGCTATGCCAGTGAGACAGACCATGGCAACAATGAACTAAACCTCTGAACTGTATGCGAGCCACCACAATTAAATATTTTCCTTTATACAAGTTGCCATGCTCTTATAGACCAGACTGGCCTCGAACTCACAGAAATCTGCCTACCTCTGCCTGCCAAGTGCTAGGATTCAAGTGTGAGACATGACCCTTGGTTTATACAGAGATCCACAACTAACCACTAGGTCGAGCTACCCAGAATACAATCAGAGAACAATTGAAGAGACAGGGGAACAAAGGAGTCAAGACCATAATGGGGAAACCCACAGAGGCAGCTGACCTGAGCTACTGGGAGCTCAATGACCCCTGACTGACAACTGGAGAACCTGTATAGGTACAAGCTCGGCCCTGAGTGCAGGTGACCATGGTGTGGCATGAGCGGCGTGTGCACCTGTGCACCCACTGATGGTGGGACCAGGATCAACCTTAATACATGAGCTGATTTTGTAGAGCTCATTCTCTTTTATTTTGTTTTGTTTTGTTTTCATATTCTTTTTTTATTCAAAAATTTATACTTCCTCCCCTTCTCCCAGTCCCTTCCCACTCCCCCACTACCCCTCCTCCCTCCCCATTCTTCCTTAAGAGGGGGCAGGGTACCCTGCCCTGTGGGAAGCCCAAAGCCCTCCCAGCTCCACCCAGCCTAGGAAGGTGTGCATGCATATAGACTAGGTCCCAAAAAGCCTATTCATGCAGAAGAGATAGGTCCCAGCGCCATTATCATTGGCTTCTCAGTCAGCCCCCATTGGCAGCCACATTCAGAGATTCTGGTGTGATCATATGCTCATTTAGTCCTGGTCCAGCTGAATTTGGTGAGCTTCCATTAGATCAGGCACACTGTTACAGTTGGTGGACCAGCCCCTCGGGGTCCTGACTTCCTTGCTTATGCTCTTTGACTGGACTTTGGGAGCTCAGTCCATTGCTATGATGTGAATGTTGGTCTCTGTCTCTATCTCCATCCATCGGACAAAATTTCTATGGTGATGATCAAGATATTCATCAATGTGACTATGGGACAGGACTAGTTCAGGCACCCTCTCCTCTGCTGTCCAATTACCTAGCTGCGGACATCCCCATGGACACCTGGGATCACAACTAGAGCCAAGTCTCTTGACAATCCTAAAATGACTCCCTTAATATACATATCTTATTCCCTTCTCCAATATCCACCCTTCCTTCATCTCCACACTCCCATTCCCTCAAGCTCTCCCCAGTCCTTCCCTTCTCCCTTCTCCTTCCCCTCTCTCCCTCACCCCTACCTCCATCCCGATCCCCACTCCCATGCTTCCAACTTTTGCCCGGAGATATTGTTTGCTTCCAATTTCCAGGAGGATCTATATATGTTTTTCTTTGGGTTCACCTTGATATTTGGCTTCCCAGTCTTTTGAGCTATAAGATTAATGTCCTTTGTTTATAGCTAGGGTCCATTAACGAGTGAGGACATACCATAATCATATTTTGGGTTTGGGTTATCTCACTAAGGATAGTGTTCTCTATTTCAATCCATTTGCATCCAAAATTCAAGATGGCATTGTTCTTTACCACTGAGTAGTATTCTAATGTGTATATATTCCAAACTTTCTTTATCCATTCTTCCATTGAGGGGCACCTAGGTTGTTTCCAGGTTATGGCTATTACAAATAATGCTGCTATGAACATAGGTGAACAAATGCTTTTGTATTATGATTGGGCATCTTTTGGGTATACTCCCAAGAGTGGTATTGCTGGATACTGAGGTAGGTTGATTCCCAATTTTCTGAGAAACCGCCACACTGATTTCCAAAATGGTTGCAAAAGTTTGCATTCCAACCAACAATGGATGAGTGTTCCCCTTACTCCACATCATCTCCAACATAGGCTATCATTGGTGTTTTTGATTTTAGCCATTCTGACAGGTGTAAGATGGTCTCTCAAAGTTGTTTTGATTTGCATTTCCCTGATGGCTAAGGAAGTTGAACATGACCTTAAGTATCTTTTGGCCATTCAAAATTCTTCTTTTGAGAATTCTCTGTTCAGACAATTACCACAATTTTTAATTGGGTAATTTAGAATTTGAATGTCTAGTTTCTTGTGTTCTTTGTATATTTGGGAGATCAGACCTTTGTCTGATATGGGGTTAGTGAAGATCTTCTCCCATTCAGAAGGATGCCTTTTTGTCTTAAAGACTGTGTCCTTTGCTTTACAGAAGCTTCTCAGTTTCACGAGGTCCCATTTATTCGTTGTTGCTCTTATTGTCTGTGCCACTGGGGTTTTACATAGGAAGTGGTCTCATGTGCCCATGTATTGCAGGCTACCTCCCACGTTCTCTTCTATCAGGTTCAGTGTGGTCAGATTTATATTGAGGTCTTTAATCCATTTGGACTTGAGTTTTGTGCATGGTGACATGTAAGGATCTCTTTTCATTCTCCTACAGCTTGAGATCCAGTTATGCTAGCATCATTTGTTAAAGATGCTTTCATTCTTCCATTGTATACTTTTAGCTTCTTTGTCAAATATGAGGTGTTCATAGGTTTGTGGATTAATATCCGGGTCTTTCATTTGATTCCATTGGTCAACATCTCTTTTTATGCCAATACCATGCTGTTTTCAGTACTGTAGCTCTGTAATAGAGTTTGAAGTCAGGGATGGTAATGACGCCAAAAGTTCCTTCATTGTAGAGGATTGTTTTGGCTATCCTAGGCTTTTTGTTCTTCCATATAAAGTTAGTTATTGTTCCCTCAAGGTCTATGCAGAATTTTGTTGGGATTTTGATGGGGATTGCATTGAATCTATAGATTGCCTTTGGTACAATTGCCATTTTTACTATATTGATCCTATCAATCCAGGAGCATGGGAGATCCTTCCATTTTCTGGTATCCTCTTCAATTTCTTTCTTCAAGATCTTAAAGTTCTTGTTAAATAGATCTTTTACTTCCTTGGTTAGTGTTACCCCAAGATATTTTATGCTATTTGTGGCTATCGTGAAAGGTGATATTTGTTTGATTTCCCTCTCCTTTTCTTTATCTTTTGTGTATAAGAGGGCTACTGATTTTTTTTGAGTAGATCTTGTATCTTGCCACATCACTGAAGGTATTTATCAGCTGTAGAAGTTCTTTGGTAGAGTTTTTGGGGTCACTTATGTACACTATCATATCATCTGCAAATAAGAAAAGTTTGACTTCTTCCTTTCCAATTTGATTCCCCATGATCTCCTTATTTTGTCTTATAGCTATTGCTGGAACTTCAAGGACTATATTACAGAGATTTGAGAGAGTGTACAGCCTTTCTAGTTACTGATTTTAGTGGAATCGCTTTGAGCTTCTTTCCATGTAATTTGATGTTAGCTGTCAGTTTGCTGTATATTGATTTTATTATATTTAGATATGAACCTTGTATCCCTAATTTCTCCACGACCTTTATCATAAAGGGGTGTTGAATTTTGTCAAATGCTTTTTGAGCATCTAATGAAATGATGCAGTTTATTTATATGATGGGTTACATTGATAGATTTTCATATGTTGAACCAGCCCTGCATCTCTGGGATGAAGCCTACTTTATCATAATGGATGATTTTTTTGATGTGTTCTTGGATTCAGTTTGACAATATTTTATTCAGAATTTTTACATTGATGTTCATAAGTGAGATTGGTCTGTAATTCTGTTAATTGTTTGCATCTCTGTGTGGTTTTCGTATCAGAGTAACTGTAGCTTCATAAAAAGAGTTTGGCAATGACCCTTCTGTTTCTATTATTTGAAACACCTTAAGGAGTATAGGTATTAGCTCTTCTTTGAAGTTCTGGTAGAATTGTGCATTAGAACCATCTGGTCCTGGGCTTTTTTTGGTTGGAAGGTTTTTGATGACAGCTTCTATTTCCTCGTGAATTATAGGTCTATTTAAATTGTTCACCTGGTCTTGATTTAATTTCGGTATATGGTATTTATCTAAAAAACTGTCCATTTCTTGTACATTTTCCAATTTTGTGGCATACAGACTTTTGTAGTAAGACCTAATGATTATCTGAATTTCCTCAGTGTCTGTTGTTATGTCCCCTTTTCATTTCTTATCTTGTTAATTTGAGTGTTCTCTCTCTGCCTTTTGATTAGCTTGGATAGGGGTTTGTCGATCTTGTTGATTTTCTCAAGGAATCTTCTCTTTGTTTCATTGATTCTTTGGATTGTTTTCTGTGTTTCTATTTTGTTGATTTCAGCCCTCAGTTTGATTATTTCCATTCTTCTACTTCTCCTGGGTAAGTCTGCTTCTTTTTTTCTAGAGCTTTCAGGTATACTGTTAAGTCACTATTGTGTGCCCTCTCCGTTTTCTTTATGTGGGCACTCAGTGCTATGAACTTTCCTCTTATCACTGCTTTCATAGTGTCCCATAGGTTTGGGTATGTTGTGTCTTTATTTTCGTTGAATTCACAGAAGACTTTAATTTCTTTCTTTAATTCTTCCTTGAACCAGGGATGGTTCAGTAATTGACTGTTCAGTTTCAATGATTTTGTAAGATTTTGGGGGGTGGAATTGTTTTTAAATTCTAACTTAACTCCATGGTGATCCAATAAGACACAGGTGATTACTCCCATTTTTTTTATCTATGGTTTGTTTGCTTCGTTACTGAGTATGTTATCAGTTTTCCAGAAGGTTCCATGAGATGCTGAGAAAAATGTATATTCTTTCCTATTTGGGTGGAATGTTTTATAGATGTCTGTTAAGTCCATTTGATTCATTACATCTGTTAGTTGTCCTATTTCTCTGTTAGGTTTCTGTCTCATTGTCCTGTCTATTGGTGAGAGAGGAGTGATGAAATCTCTTACTATTTGTGTGTGAGGTTTGATGTGTGCTTTGTGTTCTAGTAATGTTTCCTTTACATATGTGGGTGCTTTTATATTAGGGGCATATATATTCAGGATTGAGACTTCATCCTGGTGGATTATTCCTGTTAAGAATATAAAGTGTCCATCTCCATCTCTTCTGATTGATTTAGTTTGAAGTCGATTTTGACACCTGCTTGTTTCTTAGGGTCATTTGATTGAAAAACGTATTCCCAACCCTTTACTCTGAGATAATGTCTGTCTTTGTGGTTGAGGTGTGTTTCTCATAAACAACAGAATGTTGGATCCTGTTTTTGTATCTATTCTCTTAACCTTTGCCTTTTTATAGGTGAATTGAGTCCATTGATATTAAGTAATTTTAATGAACAGTGGT
>PVIU01018905.1:0-15406 GCA_004026605.1 Ondatra zibethicus
GCCTGGATTATACTGAACATGCCTCTCACAGGCATGGACAATCATCCACCCCTGGCCATCTGGCTTCTGGATTTCTGAAGCTCACAGTTCCAGCAGTTAAAATTGTCACCGTGCTTCCTCTATCCAAATCCTTGCCATGGCTCCCATCACTCATCTCATTAGCTGCTTCTCACATTGCTGTAACCTCATACCCAGCAAGGAGACACCTAGGGAGGAAAAGTGGGTTGGCTCCTGGCTTGGAGAGAGAGTGTGTAAATGCTGGGAAAGGTGTGATGGCAACTGGTCGCGTCACAGACATGGTGAGCATGCAGAATGAGATGGGTGATGTACTCATCACCCTGTCCCTTTGCTCTGTCTAGATCCCCAGCTGGTGGGGTCCTGACTCACTTCAAGAGGTGTTTCTTCCTGCAAGTATACCACAGACACTGCAGAGGTGTGTCTCCCAGGAGACTCTAAATTCAGTCAAACTGACAATACAGATGACTCACCACACTCATTTATACATAAAAATCAGAATTATACAATGACTTAGAAGGTCCATCTGACTGTGGGTCTCCTCTGCCCTCTCCACTGCCCCTCACTCATTCTGGCCTAAAATTTGTACTGACTTCCTTGCTACCTGTAGGATCAGGAATAGTTCTGACACAGGGTCTTTGCATTTATTACTTTTACTTATATGTCTCCACAACTCATCTTTAAAAGAAATATTACTGTATTATCTGTCTATCATCTACCTACCTGTCTGTCTAATCTATCTATCTATCTATCATCCATCTCTATCTATGTATATCTTTCTGTCTGTCTGCCTTTATTTGCATGTACACACATGCAGCTCAGAGGACAATGTGAAGGGCGTCTGTTCTCTCCTTCTACCATGTGGGTCTCAGGGATTGAGCTAAAGTCATCAGGACTGGCCCAAGCACCTTCTCCCACTGAGCCCTCTTGCAGGTCCCAGCTCCACAGTTCTTGTTTCTTCCTTCTAGGATTTTGTGGAATGTCTGAAGGAAGTCTGTATGGGATTCCTACTAAAGAAATTATGCCTCCTTCCTCCTTCCAATTCTTTCCTCCCCAGTTCTTTTCATTTTTAACTTGATCTTTACTCACCATCTGGTGTGCTATGAAGTTTAATTATTTAATTCTTTGCACCCTTTGCAAAGCCGCTCTTTGTTCATTCCCTAGTGAGAACCTACTGTTGTATGTACAAGGCCCAGTGGAGGGGGGGCTAGGTGGGAACTGACTGGTGTTGTTTTGATAAGTGGTCACATTGACAATTTACGTTTATGTCTAGAGATTTGTGCTCTCAGCCTTGGTCAGAGGCTCATGGGTCATGCAGAAACTCATCACTGGCCAAAGTCCCAAAAATAAGTGACACAGGCGTCTACCACACACTCAGGAAGTCAAAACATCTTCCACATCAATTCACATGGTTATACAAGCAATAATCAATTGAGCTTCTTGAGTGTGGTTTGGGGATAATTTATTTGGCCTGTGGCCAGTGCCCTCCATACCTAGGGTGAGAATAGAGGTTTATTTGTGTCTCCTCAGGAAGTCACACAACATAAACTTATCTTGACATTATACTCCTGGTCCCTTAAAGTTGGGTTGTCATCTTTGGGTAGCGGGGACACCTTTCCTTGATAGCATTTGCAGGCAGAGTTCTCTAATCTTGTCCTCTATTCCGACATTACTTTTCTTCTTGGTGGTATCTGTTGATGGTTTCCACTGTGGTTTAAAAATCTGAAACATGGCCTGGTATTGGCATAAGAACAGACAAGAGGACCAATGTAACCAAATCGAAGACCCAGATATTAATCCACACACCTTTGAACACCTGATTTTTGACAAAGAAGCTAAAAATATAAAATGGAAAAAAGAAATCATATTTAACAAATGGTGCTGGCATAACTGGATATCAACATGTAGAAGAATGAAATTAGACCCATACCTATCCCATCACCATGCACAAAACTCAAGTCCAAATGGATCAAAGACCTCAACATAAAGCCAGTCACACTGAACCTTATAGAAGAGAAAGTGGGAAGTACACTTGAACGCATTGGCACAGGAACAACAATGAGGACCCTAAGAGAGACATACATAGATCTAACCTACATGGGAAGTAGAAAAAGACAAGCTCTCCTGAGTAAATTGGGAGCATGGGGACCTTGGTGGAGGGTTGAAGGGTAGGGGAGAGGCAGGGAGGGGAGCAAAGAAAAATGTAGAGCTCAATAAAAATCAATAAAAAAAGAAAAAAATCTGGAACATGGCTTTCAGTTGCTCTCCTCTCAACATGTCTTATTTTTACAGCCCCATACCCACAGAGCTTTAGCTTTGCTAACTGGGCTGTGTTCCAGACTCCCATCTCCCAAGCTGGCTTGTTTTCTGTGTTGTGCCTCTCCTCTCCCATGCAGGGTGGATTTCCTCATTTCATTCCTCCGCTTGCTGGCGCAGCCTTTAGAGTCACGGATCATTCTGGTAGCGCAGTTTCAAGTTCTTCACTCAGGCTTTTACTCCCATCAGCACTGATGGCTTGAGTAGTCCAGGATCCATAGTCTTTGGAGAGATCACGTCACCTGGCTTCTTCCCATCCCTGGGTTTCTGTTGTCATTCATTCCTTTGCTGGATTGGATGTCTTTTCTGCTTTTCTTTGAGGCAGCTACACTTGAGGAGTCAATCCAGGCACAAACGTGCTCGTCTCTAGGCTGTTCTTATAAAGACCAGCTCCTCCATCCATTTACCTTCATCTCTCACAACTACAAGGCCACTTTCTCGAGAAGATCACCCTGGCAGGCAGCAGGGCGTGCCTCCTCCATTCCTTTACACTACTCCTTGGATTCCCCGTTACAGTGTTTCAGACGTCCACACTCTTCTTTCCGTGCACCCTAGGTGTGAGTGAGTGTGAAGATACTACCACGTGTCCAGCTTATGCCACCTGCACCGACACCGCGGACAGCTATTACTGCACCTGCAAACGAGGCTTCCAGTCCAGCAATGGACAAACCAACTTTAAGGGCCCAGGAGTGGAGTATGAAAGTGAGTTTTTGTTGTGTGACTTTCTGGGAACGTACAAACAACATCTACTCTCACCCCATGTAGGGCAGTGGCCACAGGCCAGAGAAATGATCCCCACACTGTGCTCAGGCAGCTCAATTGTTTATTGCTCATATAACCATGAGGAGGGCCTTGTGAATCTGTTAGGTATCTTGACTTCCTGAGTCTTGGGAGCCCCCTTCTCCTGGGGAGAGTGTGCTTCAGTTCAGAAGAAATCACTACACAAGTGTTCACATTCCATCAAAGCCTTCCAGTGTTCGGTAGGTCAGCCTCACGCTGGCTGGGCATTGGGTGTGGTTACTTCCTGCCATTCCTACCACATGCCCCAAATTCCTCTCTTCCCGGACACCCTTCCATTGGTACAAATACATATCTAAATAGGCACAAAGCTTTCCATTTCCTCCCTCATGCCCTCCTTCTTTTCCCTTTTCATCTATACAGCTATCCATGCATTTGCCTATCCATCTGCCCTTCCATCTGCCTGCCTGCCTGCCAGTTCATTATGCCCCTCAGTCCATCTGTCTGTCCACACACGGAAAAGCCATCTACACTCCTCCCTCCTTGCTTCACTCTCTCTCTCCCATTCTTCTCCCTTCTCTTTCTACTCACCCGTCCACACATCTGTCCACATATAGTGATACCAATCTCCACACACCTCTCTCTCCTTCCCTTCATCCACTCTTTCTCCTGAGTCCTCCTCCTTGCAAAAACCCACAGATGGCTGTGCCTCAAGACTGAGTGTCTCAGGAGGACACGGTGTGGTGTTTGACTTAGCAACCCACTTGACCTGGGAACCCAAGTTTAAGACTGCTCAGGTTTAAATAGAGAGACCCTGGACCCCATCAAAGTCACCAAACAATGAGGACATATAAAGCACATAAAAGGAGGTTCAATTTGTAGGGCGAGAGCAGTTTGTCACTCCAACTTTTCTCTTTGCTCAGATGTTGACGAATGTCTTCAAAGTGACTCACCTTGTGGTCCTAACTCGGTCTGCAAAAATTTGCCTGGGCGATCCCAGTGCAGCTGTACTAGTGGCTTCTCTCCTCCCACTGGGAAGAGCTGGATTCTGGGAAGTCCAGGTCTTTTTTTCTGCACAGGTAACGTCTTCAGACTCTTTGCTGTGGGTCTTTGGTGGTCGGAGCTTGATTCTCTTCCTCATTCTTTTTCTTTGCCCTGCAGACATTGATGAGTGTCTGACGGTTGGGATCTGTCCTACATACTCCAACTGCTCGAACTCTGTGGGAAGGTACAAGTGCACCTGCCAACCTGGCTTCTTCCAGAATGACCATGTTTGTGAAGGTTTGTGACACTTGGTTTTTGTCATTTCCTATATGGTTTTGTCTGTGTCAAGGACAGAACCCAAGTCTTAGCACCTGCCAGGCTGGGTCACTCGGCTACACCCCTGCTCTTTTTAAATTTAACCATTCACAAATTGTGCTAAACTCCCTCTCCCCTTTTAGCTAACATATTTATTGCCTCCTTTCATGCCTTTGTTGTGGCCCTGTTGTACTTGATTGTGTTTGATGTGACCAAGAAAAACTTCACAATGTCTACACCACTGAAGGAAATCTTCCTCCCTACCATTTCCAGTAGCCATAGCTGCTCAGGGAGGAGTGGGGCCTCAGAAGCAGCCACAACTTTTGTGAGTTTATGTACAACAGTTCTGTCCTGTCCAGAAAATGTGGTACCTAATGGCACTCCTCCCCATCCTCTGGCCCTTAGATTCCTTCTGCCCATTTTCCATGTAGATCCCATTCTTGACAGTAGCCTGGGCCTCATTCATGTGCAAATGCCAGTTAGTCCAGAGAGAGCGCAGAGGCAATCAGGCTTCTGGAGACCCACGTTTGGAACTGACATCACCGCTTGTGCATTCTATTGGCTAACACAAGCAAGAGGACAAGATGGATTCAAGGAGGTGGGGGAATCAAACGTCATTTCCTCACTGGAGTAGTGGAGAAACCACATGGCATTAAATCCACACCCCAAAGTGTGGTTACAGGAGGAATGAAAGATAATGGCTATTTTTTGTGAATGTTGTTTTTAAACTCTTTGCAACATTTCTGCTTACGTTCTTTTGGCCAAGATTTATTGTTATGGCTATGTATAGCTGCAAGGGAGGCTTGGAAGCATGCCTCTGAGTGGCCAGGAGGAAAGAGAGCACGTGTGTTGGAGGGTCTTCATCATGCCAGCTACCAGTTAGCACAGAGTACATCTTTTATGTGTAGTCTGCTCTTCTCGATCCCCCACTTAAATTCTCCTACATTTTCCCCCCAACTCATCAGATAAAGATGAATGTGCAGAACACGACAGTTGCCCAGAGAATGCTTCTTGCCACAACACTTTTGGAAGTTATCATTGTACATGTGACTCAGGACTCGAATCCAGTGGTGGAGGGTCAACATTCCAGGGCCTGGGAGAATCCTGTGAAGCTAGGTGAAGGTGTTGACCAGGAACTTAGATAAAACCTAGTTGCAAAGGCAGTTATAAAAGGTTTGGGCTTAGGATGAATTCAAGATTTTCATCTGAAAAGCTGAAGCCAAGAGTTCTTCCTTCTGTTCCCCACACCTCCTAGCCACTCTCTCCCTCCCTTCCATCCTTCCTTTGTTCCTTCCATGCCTATGGGTATGTGTACATCACGGTGCATGTGTGGAGGTCAGAGAACAGTTTTTGGAGTCAGTTCCGCTACTTTCACCTTATGGAGACAGATCTCTCTTGTTTCTGCTTCTGTACTGCATACCTACCAAGATTACCTAACTCCTCCCCCTGTGCTGTGCATAATAAACATACTGAGGTTCTGGATTGCTATCAGAGGGATCACAGTCCACTTGACCTTGACTTTTCTGTATGCATGTTTGTGAGTTAGTACCACTCCATCAGAGGGAGCACAGCCCACCTGACCTTGGTCTTTCTGTACACGTGTTTATGAGTTAGTACCACTCCATCAGAGGGAGCCCACCTGACTTTGGCCTTTCTATACGTGTCTATGTGTCTATTCTTTCTTCATTCCCTTACTGCCTCAGCCAGGTTTTCAGGACCTCACAGTGTTGGCTGCAACACACATGTTTGAGTATGTATGTGTGCATGTCATGGCATGTGTGTAGAGGTCAGATGATTATTTCTAGTATCAGGCCTTGCCTCCCACATTGTTGGAGACAGGGTCTCTTTGCATTTCACTGCAGAATACATTGGGCTGCTTGGCCTGGGAACTTCTGCGGATTCTCTTGTCTCTGACCATGCTGCAGGAGTGCTGGGATTAGACATGTATTGCCACATCCAGCTGGTCATGGTTTCAGGTCCTCACAACCCCACAGTCTATTAGTTATTTTTCTGTTGCTGTAAAAAAATACAGCCTGAACAAAGGTACCTTAAAGAAGAGAGAGTTAATTTGGGCTTATGTCTCCAGAGGGATGAGTTCATCATGGTGGGAAGGCATGGGAAGGGGGTGAGAGGCATGTCCAGAGGTGGGGGTGTGATAACAGAAGCAGGAAGCTGAGAGATCGCAGTTCACCCACAAACATCGAGCAGAGCGAGTGGAAATAAGGTGAAGTCATGTAGTCTCAAATCCTCCCCTCCAGTGACATACTTCCTCCAGCAAGGCTTCAGTTCTTGAACCTCTCCAAACAGCACCATCAGCTGGGGACCAAGTGTCCAGATGCCTGAGCCTCTGGGGACCATTCATTCCCAAGCCACCACATTCCAGCCCCTGGCCTCCACAGGCTTGTGGCCATATCTTAATGTATAATGCATTTAGTCCCAGCCAGAGTTTTACATGCTGATAATTTCCTGGCTCAAATGTCATCATTTCTCATAACTTGACTTTCTGTTTAGATGTGGATGAATGCTCCAGGAACTCAACTCTTTGTGGCCCCACCTTGATTTGCATAAATACCCTGGGGTCCTATAGCTGCTCCTGCCCATCTGGATTCTCGTTGCCAGTTTCCCAGGTCCCTGGTCATCCAGCAGATATTATGTGTACAGGTAATCTCCTTAGCCATGTGCAGGACTCATCAGTGGGAATGAAGTGAACCCCAAATATAGTGACTTATAACAATGGACATTTGTTCTTGCTAACAATGAACTAGTTTTTCTGTTTCATTTAGTGTCCCGAGAGCCTGTGACTATAGTAGCTGATAGGCCTCAGTATTTAGTCTCTGGCTGGGTGCTCTACTGAGACACCAGTTTCCACAGTGACACTCGAGCTTCCTCTTGTTTTGAAAAAAAGTGTGATTCCAAGAGGAAGAATGCAGAATGTGCCAGGTATTTGAGAGTCTGAGCTCCTAGATCTCACAATACCACTAATATCTTATCCTGTGGGTTACAGTCAGGAACCAAACTAGAGTCCAAAGGGGAAAAACTCTGTGTGTCATTTGGTTAATTTTGGTTGTCATCTGGACACAATCTCGAATTGTCTTGGAAGAGTCTTGAGGAGGAGTCTAGGTCAGGTTGATGTGTGGGTGTGCATTCTAGTTCCAGTCTGTTACCGTGACAACACCAGGATCAGAGCAGCTCAGGGGGGTGAGGGCTTATTTGACTTCTACTTCTAGGTCACAGTTTATCACTGAGGAAAGTCAGGGCAGGAACTTATGTCAGGAATCTGGAGCAGGAACCATGTAAGAATGCTTTTTGCTAGGTCACTTTCAGCTTTACTCACAGGTTCGTGCTTAGATAACTTTCTGATACAGCTGGGGACTACTTGCCCAGGGATAGTGCCACTCACAGTGGACTTGGTTCCATCAATTAACACAGTAAAGCTAATTCCTCACAGATATGTCTACAGACCGATCTGATGAAGACAATTAATGGAAATTTCCTTTCAGGTGTTTCTAAACTGGTCTAGTTGGTGGTTAACGCTAACTAGAACAGCGCATCTGTGGAGGATGGTCATGACTACGTTAATTGATGTGAGGTGATCCTCCCATTTCTAAACTGGTCAAGTTGGTGGTTAACGCTAACTAGAACAGTACATCTGTGGAGGATGGTCATGACGACATTAATTGATGTGAGGTGATCCTCCCATTTCTAAACTGGTCAAGTTGGTGGTTAACGCTAACTAGAACAGTACATCTGTGGAGGATGGTCATGACGACATTAATTGATGTGAGGTGATCCTCCCATCATGGGTGGTGCCATTCACTGTAGGTCCTGACTACGTGAGAGTGGAGAAAGTGAGCCAAGCAGTGAGCATTAATGCCTTCAGCTCTGCTTGCTCTTGACTGTGGATGTGACTGACCATTCAAGTCCTTGCCTTGATGTTTCTGCAATCATGAAATGATAAACTTGATAGTACTTTCTCCCATAAATTGCTTTTTTCAGGGTACTTTATTAAAGTAACTGGAAAAACCACTAGGACATGGAGCCATGTGTGTGTAGAGGAAGTAGAGGGGTGGATGGCAGCCATCTTTGGTGTATCTACCATACACTAGAGCTCAGTGGACATCTGCCAGTCTTTGTGCGGGAAATGCTTGTTTTTATTGACTTACAATATTAATTTCTCATGACTTGTTGACCTTTTCTAGATGATGACATTATTATAAGAAAGACAATAGAAGTAGAAAAAGGTAAAGAGACCATAGAGTTACATTAATTTGGCCTTATGGATTCCCATGAAGCCATTCAGGATCCCCAGCAAGACCAAAGAGAGCTGTGAGCAGATAAGACCATTTCTGTCCGTGTGACAAATGAGAAAAACAGTTTTGGGAAGAAGGATTTATTTCAGCTAGGCCATTGGCCAACTCAGCTTCATTCTCTTATTTTCTTTTTCTCGTTCCTTTTTTTGTGTTTATGTGTCTCTATCTGTGTGTTCATGTGTATGCTTGTACACACATGTGTCCATGTAGTACATGAATATATGCATAAATAGAGCAGAGTTGGATCTCAGATGCCATTCTTCACGGTCCATCCATGTTGCTTGTTTGAGAGTCTTCCACCGAGCCTGGATCTCTCTATCGTTATGTGCAAGATGATTAGCTTTAATTGTTAACTTGCCACAAGCTAGAATCATCTGGGAAAGGAGTCCCAATGAAGGATTGTCTAAATCTGTGGATCTATGGGCATGTCTATTGGGGATTGTCTTGATTGCATATTAATTGATGTGGCAAGACCCAGCCCACTATGGGTGACACTTCAGGGGGTTCTGAATTGCATGTGGTAAAATCCAGCATCACACATTCATTCTCTCTCTGCTTTTGGCTATGGATGTGACAGGCCTATCAGGGGCCAGCCTTGACAAAATACCTTTCTTCCAGAGTGGAGGCATAGAAATTTAGAAATATAGTAAAGAATATGAAAACATGAACAAAAATAATAAAACGCAGAAACACATAGGATAGTATCAGGAGGGAATTTCAGTGAGTACTGAAAATTCATCCATGTTTAATTTCCAACTGGTTAATATGCCCCTGACTTCAAAAAGTAGGAGCAGAACAAAAGGACTACATTAACATACAAATTGAAAGTCATGGGGTACATTCATCTCTCATGCCCTTGACTCTTGCCCTAGACCAAACACTCTGTAGGCAAACCACTCCCTGGGTGGAATCCCAAGTTATTTCCATAAAGGGAACTGGAACTTAGTTGGATCCTTAGACTTTTGTTTTAGGTAGGAACCAACTACTTCCCTATTTCATGAGCACGAGGTCTGGCAACTAGCCACACCTGTTTACAGTAACCTTGAGAGAGCAGAACTCTGATTTACAGCTAGGTGGGACCTTTGTTTGAGTTAGAGGCACAATAATCTCAAATGAACTAAAAATAAGTCCCAAACTCGCTGACCTTTGGCCTCTTAGGGCCTCCACACACGCCACTTCAAGTTCCTTCCTTGACTTCCCCACAACAATGGCTGCAAGCTGGAGTTGCGAGCTAAAATACACCCTTTCTTCCCTAAACTGCTTTTTGCCAGGGTATTTTCTCAAGGGCAACAGAAGTGAAATCAGTGACACGGGCTGCTGGGTCAAACTGAGCTCCTTATACTTGCACTGCAAATTCTTTATCCACGGAACCATTGCTTTCCCCTATACTCGTTCCCCACTGTGCAGATATCGATGAGTGTGATGCCGTGTGCCCTCCCAACTCTTCATGCACTAATACTCCTGGGAGCTACTTCTGCACTTGCCATCCTGGCTTTGCATCGAGCAGTGGACAAGTGACGCTCACAGACCCAGAAGTGGCATGTGAAGGTGAGCAGAGGATTTCCCAGATGGCCTAGGATGTGCCCTTCTGTTCATTTTATGAATTTCTTTCACATTTGCTTTTTATTGCAGATATTGATGAATGTATGCAAGATCCATCCCCATGTGGACAAAATTCTGCCTGCACCAATGTCCCAGGCTCCTACATCTGCAGCTGCCTTCCCAACTTCCGACCAGATCCAGAAGGATCCTGGGCATATGGAAACTTCAGTTGCAAAAGTAATGTTTTAGTGCATTGGCAAGGGTAGCTGTGACTTTGCTTTACTTGCAACCCTTTTTCTTTTCTATTAACCAGGTTCTCTGCTTACTTTTATCTCACCTACGCAGTATTTTCCTACCTATTTACTCCTTTATGGATTCATAGGTACACTCAGTAATAAGTTATCGAGTGGATTTTGGTCAAGCATGCTTTCTTTTTTGAGACAGTGTTTCACGTAGTTCAGGTTAGCCTCAAACTCACTGCTTGCCTTGAACCCTATTCCTCATCCCTCCATCTACCAATTGCTGGAATCATAGGTGTCCACAACCACATGCAGTTTGAAATATAAACTTGAAAGAGTGAAGATCCTATTGTCCCAGGTTATAGTATGTTCTCTCGAGAACAACAAAAGCTTTTTTTTTTTTTTTTGGTTTTTCGAGACAGGGTTTCTCTGTAGCTTTGGTGCCTATCCTGGAACTAGCTCTTCTAGACCAGGCTGGCCTCAAACTTACAGAGATCTGCCTGCTTCTGCCTTCCGAGTGCTGGAATTAAAGGTGTGTGCCACCACTGCCTTGCTTAAAAGCTTAAAAAATTTAAGTAATGGATATTAAAAGGGTTTTGGCCAGATCACAGTACTGAGCATGAACACAAGTTGGGGAGGAGTTCATGAGCCTACTGTCACGGGGGACAATTGTAACTGCCCAGGGAGGGCCAGTTTTCTCCAAGGATATGCCCCTGTGTATTAGTTACTTTTCTGTTGCCATGATGAAATACCATGGCCAAGGCAACTTTAGAAACTTAGGGTTCCAGAGTGTTACAGTCCAAGATGGTGAAGAGTGATTGAGGAAGACGCCCAGTGCTACCTTCTGACTTCCAAATGCACAGACATACATGATATACATGCATACAAATGTTCATACACATGTACACTACCACACACCCACTAAAATCTAAAATAGAATGTATGTTGCCTGAATGGCTGCAGTGAAGCACAATGACACCAAATTGATTTCAGGTCCTTCCCACCACAGGGCTGAGCACATCGCCGGTGCCATTCTGTCCTCCTCTGCATGCTCCTTCCCTATTTCATTTTTTCTGTCTCCTCCTCACAAAAGACCATCTAGAAATAGTTATTATTATACCTCTTTTTTAAATTTTTTATTGCTTTATAAATAATACCATTCAAACTTCCACTTCCTCCCCTCCTCCCATTTCTCCCCGCTCCCCAATTCACCCTCCCCACTCCCCCTACAGTCCTAGGAGAGGGCAGGGTATCCTGCCCTGTGTGAAGTCCAAGGCCCTCCCCCCTCCATCCAGGCTCAGGAAGGTCTGCATTCAAATAGACCAGGATCCCAAAAAGCCAGCACTTGGCAGTAGAGACAAATCCCAGCTCCACCATCATTGGCCTCTCAATCTACCCCAATCGTCCACCACATTCAGAGGGTCCAGCTTGATCACATGCTCCTTCAGTCCCCGTCCAACTGGCTCCAGTGAGCTCCCATTAGATCAGGCACACTGTCTTAGTCGGTGGACCAACCCCTCATGGTCCCGACTTCCTTGCTCATATTCTCCCTCCCTCTGCTCCTCAACTGGACTTTGGGAGCTCAGTCCAGTGCTCCGATGTGGGTCCCCATCTCCATCTCCATCTGTGGCCGGACAAAGGTTCTATGGTGATATTCAAGACAGTCATTAGACTGACTACTTGACAAGGACAGTTCAGACACCCTCTCCTCCACTGCCCAGTGTCCCAGGTGAGGACATCCCCATGGACACCTGGGAACCCCTCCAGAGCCAAGCCTCCCGCCAACCCCAAATGGCTCCCCCCACCAAGAAATCCTCTTCCCTGTTCCTATATCGGTCCCTCCTCCCTCTCAATCATCCTACTCCCCCTAGCTCTTCCCAACCCGCCCCCGCCCCTCTCTCCCTCCTCCCACTCTACCCCTACCCCAATGCTCGTATCCCCTGCCTGGCAATCCCATCCGTTTCCAGTTTCCAGAAAGATCTATATCTTTTTCTTTGGGTTCACCTTATTACCCCGCTTCTCTAGGATCATGAACTATAGGCTCAATGTCCTTTGTTTATGGATAGAATCCACTGATGAGAGAGTACATACCATATTCATATTTTTGGTTCTGGGTTATTTCACTAAGGATAGTGTTTTCTACTTCCATCCATTTGCCTGCAAAATTCAAGATGACATTGTTTTTTACCGCTGAGTAGTACTCTAGTGTATAGATGTGCCACAATTTCTTTACCCATTGTTCCATTGAGTGACATCTAGGCTGTTTCCAGGTTCTGGCTATTACAAATAATGCTTCTATGAACACAGTTGAACAAATAATTTTGTTGTATGGTTGGGCATCTCTTGGGTATATTCCCAAGAGTGGTATTGCTGGATAATGAGGTAGGTTGACTCCCAGTTTTCTGAGAAACCACCACACTGATTTACAAAGTGGTTGCACAAGTTTGCATTCCCACCAGCAATGGATGAGTGTTCCCCTTACTCCACATCCTCTCCAGCACAGGTTATCATTGGTGTTTTTGATTTTAGCCATTCCGACAGGTTTATGATGATATCTCAGGGTTGTTTGATTTTAATTTGAAGTCGATTTTGTTACATATTATTAGATATTAGTATAGCCACACCTGTAAGTATGACAAACATAGATGGACTATTGATCTATAATTTTTAATACCTATCTAACTTAAAGACTAAGACAATAAACAACTTTTCAATAAATGAGGACAATGACCTCCAAATGTAAACAATGTACAAGTATCTTGATCAGAGGCAGAAATGTACACTGCAATATGGTAAATATATATATATATGTATGTATGTATTGAGAGGTTCTTTAAAATCCCTTAGCACCATAAGAATGGCATATAATTCTGCCTTCTGGACAGAATTATAAGGGCTTTGTTCCACCTTACTCAATTCTTCTGATTTGTAACCTGCTTTCCCTGATTTGTTTGGATCAGTATAAAATGTATGGGCTCCAGTTATTGGTGCATCACGTACAATTCGAGGAAGAATCCAAGAAGTTCCCTTTATGAGGTTAAGTCTATCACTTTTGGGATAGTTGCTATTAATTTCTCCAAAAAAATTAGCATAAGCTCTTTGCTATGGTACATTGTCTTCCCATAACTTTTTTATTTCATCAGTAGTAAAAGGCACTATAATTTCTTCTGGGTCTATGCCTGCTAGTTAATGAAGTTTCAGTTTACCTTTTATAATTAATTCAGAGTCTTTTTCCACATAAGTTTTTAATTTTTTACTTGGTTTATGTGGTATAAATATCCATTCTAAAATAATATCTTCCCTCTGCATTAAAATCCCTGTAGGAGAAATTCTGGAAGGCAATATGACTAGGATACATCTAAGATTTGGGTTCACCCTATCCACATATGCCTCCTGTAATTTTTCATCAACCATTGTTAGTTCCTTTTCTGCTTCATCTGTTAATTCTCTGGGACTATCAAATCTTTATCACCATCTAAGGTTTTGTTTAAACGAACTATTACATCAGGTGTTATCTCAACAGCTGGTCATAGACTGGAATTGTCTCCTAACAATCTTTGAAAGTCATTAAGAGTCTGTAACTGGTCTCTCCTAATTTGTGCCTTTTGTGTTCTAATTTTCTGTAAACCTATTCTGTAACCTAGGTAATTAACAGAATCTCTTCTTTGAATCTTTTCAGGAGCAATTTGTAATCCCCATTTAGGCAAGACTTTCCTTACTTCTTCAAACATCCTTTCTAAAGTATCTTTATTTGAATCAGACAACAAAATGTCATCCATGTTATGGTAAATTGTAGACTTAGGAAATTGCTTACAAATTATTTCAAATGGCTGACTTACAAAATATTGGCACAATGTGAGACTATTGAGCATCCCCTGTGGGAGGATAGTCCATTGATATCTCCTAGAAGGCTGAGAATTATTATAAGTAGGCACTGTGAAGGCAAATTTTTCTCTATCCTTTTCTTGTAAAGGTATAGTAAAAAAACAATTTTCAAATAAATAACTATAAGAGGCTATCCTTTTGGTAATAGAGAAGGCAAAGGTATTCCAGATTGTAGAGGGCCCATAGGTTGAATTACCTTGTTGACAGCTCTTAGATCTGTCACCATGCTCCATTTACCAGATTTCTTTTTTACAACAAACACAGGAGAATTCCAAGGGCTGGTTGATTCTTCAATATGGTGAGCATCTAGTTGCTCTTGTACCAGCTGTTCCAAAGCCTGTAATTTATCTTCAGCTAGAGGCCACTGCTTGAACCATATTGGCTTCTCAGTTAACCATTTTAAAGATAAGGCTGTTGGTACCTCTAAATGTTTGCTAGTTGCTGTATGTTCTTGTACAGCCTGAATGGCTGGTGACCTTTTACCATAATACCTCATTATATCCTTCCCAGAATTATGAGTTCCTGGGACTACAGGAATGTTAATCTGGGTATTCCCTTGCTGTAGCAGGTCACGGCCCCATAAATTTATTGCTATATTGGGTATATATGGCCTTAGTCTTCCTATTTGCCCTTCAGGCCCTGTGCATTCAACCCATCTCATGCTTTGTTTTACACGAGATAGGGTTCCAATTCCCAGAAACTGAACATCTATCTCTTGAAGAGGCCAATTCAGATGCCAAGATTCTGGAGTAATGATACTTACATCTGCACCCGTGTCTAATAAGCCACTTATACAAACTCTTAGCTTTGATCATTAATAGAAGTATGCCAAAATATGCGTTTACTCTGTCCTACTGGATTTTTTGACTCATCCTCCACATTTAACCCATCATTTAGACCTGTATTGCTTTTTACAGCAGGCATTGGATTTTTTTAATTTTCTTGGTGAGCCACGTTCTCTACTGTAACTGGGAATGACTGGGCCACTTTTGGTTTTGGGGCCTGTGAGAGGCCCCTCAAGGGGTTTCGCAATGGTATTGGATTGCCTTGTCTGTCTGTTGT
>PVIU01018905.1:15506-37939 GCA_004026605.1 Ondatra zibethicus
TTTCTCCTACCCAAGATTCATCATTATAGCCAAATGTCTCAACATTCATCGTATGCTGAATCCATTCATCCATAGGTACAGATCTAGACCTTAAAGGGCCAATTATCTTTTTACATTCTAAGTTAGCATTTTCAAAAGCCAGAGATTCAAGAATTATTCATCTAGCTTCTGGGTCTGTTACTCCTATTTGCAGAGCCTTAATTAATCTTTGCAAAAAGTCAGTAAAGGGTTCTTTCTGTCCCTGCCTAACCCTGGTATATGATTCGATCCTTTTCCTTGGTTCTTGTATCCTATCCCAACCATTCAAGGCTGCATTGTGGCATAGGGACAATACTTCTTCGTCATAAAGAGCTTGGGCCTGTGGATCAGCATACGCTCCTACGCCAAGAATTTGATCTTGGGAAACCTCCACGCCTTTTTCTCTTCCTTGCTGTTCCATATGTTTGGAATCTTCTCTGAAATAAATTTGAAACATCAAGGAAGGTCCATCATCCAATACTGTGGACACTGAGAGAAATCATGGGGGTAGCTCTGACATTAGAAGCCCAAGTCCTTATCATTTCCTTAACAAATGCACAGTGCAAGCCATAATTAATGACAGCTTGCTTAATTTCTTTTAGATCATTCATTCCTAATGGTGTCCATCTACCTTCTTTGGCTCCCTTTGAGCCTTTAGAAGTTGATGCTTTGTCAGAGTAAATTAGAGAGTATGATGCTAAAACCCTGGGTAAACCAGTTCTGACACCGGTGGTGATGTTGTATCCTGTCCTTGTGCCTTCTTACTCTGTTCACCAGCTCCAATAGTTTCCTCAATCATTTCAAATCTTTTTATCATTGTCTCTCGTAAGGCCTGAATCTCCTGATTTGCATATGTTTCTAGTGATTTCACTAAGATATCAATTTTTGGATCCCCATTCTGTGCCTCTAATTCCAAGGTTTTAATGCTTCCCTTCAAAGATAACATGTGCTTCTTGAACTTTTCTTGGATATCGTGTAGATTGCCATGCTGGAGGTACATTCTGTCTGTTACCTTATCAAAACTTTGTGATAACTTCTGAACATCAAATTCAACAGTATGAACCCTTTCAGCTAACTTTCTACTACCCTTGGATATGGAGTCAATTTTGCCTATCATAGTATCCTCTTGTTCAAATAACCTCTGATTTTCAATCATTTTAATCCTTTCAACTATCCGTGCATTATTAGTCCGTCAAGATTGTATTGTTCTTAGGAGTGCCGTATTCTTCCTTAATGATAGAATATGGAGAAGAAAACTGAAACCTAGTAACCAGTAAATTGAGGTATCCCCATAGTCTTATAAACCTCGCATGATATAATCCGTTGTATTAGTAAAGAAAGCAGTAAAAGTTGCAATGGAAATGAAAACTGCCATATTACCTATTATCCAGCAGGTGGCACTGTTGCCAAGTCACGAAGAACCAATGCAAAGATGACATAAATGGGCTAGTGTTTCAGTGTCTGCCTTAGTATTTGTTAAAAACTGGGAAATATGAGTTGCTCAACAAAGTAAATATAATTAAATCAATTCCATACACTGAACCAGAAACCCAGAATCCAGGGGTAGAGAACAGCAATATGCCTCCACGTGACAGAGAGTCACCCCGAGGGGTTGCAGCGTTCGGCAAACACTTGCGCTCTGACTCACACTGCTTAAGTGCTGCGCTGCAAGGGGGATTTAAAAAAACCACTCAGAAAAGAGCAAACCAGGCAGGTAGAGACTGTCTGGGCCCATGGATCCCGGAAGACGTAGAATTTAAATCCACGTGAGGAGGCAGCTGAGGGAGGCCTCATGCCAAGCCAAGCTGGCGGCAGGCAGCCGAGCCAGGGGGGGAGTTAAACCAAACATTGGGTGCCAGATGAAGTCATAAAACAATCCCACACCAGTTTGGAATTATTATTAAAAGGGTTATTTATTTGAGGGGCAAAAACTTACAGAATGCCATCCCAGACAACAGCCCTCTGCACAATCAGGAATGAAGTGTAACAGCCGGAAGCCAGAAGCAAGAGAGTGAGCACATGGTTACAGCTGCTTTTTAAAACAAAAGAAACCAAGCCCCAGTGGGCAGGTATATTAAAGGCTATTGGCTGAAGGAGCAGAAGTAGCTCCCACAGCACACATAACGTTTCTCTCCGAAGAGAAACACATTCTTTATACTTTTCAAAGCATTGTTAGAAGTAAAGTCAGTGTTCCCTTTAACTCTAAAGGCTGTACATTAAAAGAGAAGCACATTCTTTTGAAAGTGTATTTATGTTCTGAAAAGAACTGAGTTTCCAACAAAGAATAGCACGATGCTTTCTGAGGAAGAATCACATTACTTTTCAGGCTTCTATTCACTGTTAACACCTTTATATGGTTTAGAGAAAGATCCACATGTGTTTCTCTCCGAAGAGAATCACTTTCTTTAAACTGTTCAAAACATTTTTAGAAATAAAAGCAGTGTTCTCCTACACTCTAAAAGATGAACTTTAAAAGATAAGCACATTTTTTGAAAGTGTATTTATCTTCTGAATATAACTGTGAGGTTCCAACAAAGAAACACACGATGTTTTCTGAGAAAGAATCACATTACTTGTCAGGTTTCTATTCACTGATAACAACTTTATAAGTTTTAATGAAAAATGCACATACGTTTCTCTCCAAAGGGAAGCACTTTCTTAAAACTGGTCAACTCATTGTTAGAAGTGAAAGCAGTGTTCCACTACACTCTAAAAGCTGTACTTTAAAAGATAAGCACATTCTTTTTAAAGTGTATTTAGCTTCTTAATAGAACTGTGAGTTTCCAACAAAGAAATGCAGGAAGCTTTTTCGAAATTTCACATTACTTTTCAGGTTTCTATTCATTGTTAACACCTTTATAAGGTTTAATGAAAAACACACAGACATTTCTCTCTGAACAGACGTACTTTCTTTACTGTTCAAAGCATTGCTAGAGGAAAAGCCATGTTCCCCTATACTCTAAATGCTGTAGTTTAAAAGATAAGCACGTTCTTTTGAAAGTGTATTTATCTTATTAATAGAACTGTGAGGTTCCAACAAAGACATGTGTGAAGCTTTCTGAGAAAGAAACACATTACTTTTCAGGTTTATATTCACTGTTAACAATTTGTAAGTTTTAATAAAAAATGTACATAAGTTTCTCTCTGAAAAGAAGCACTTTCTTTAAACTATTCAAGCATTGTTAGACGTAAAAGCAATGTTCCACTACCCTCAAAATGCTAGAATTTAAAAGATAAGCACATTCTTTTGAAACTGTATTTATCATCTTAATAGAACTGTGAATTTCCAACAAAGAAACGCATGAAGCCTTTTGAGAAAAAAATCACATTACTTTTCAGGTTTCTATTCACTGTTAACAATTTTATAAGCTTTAGTGAAAAATGCAAATGTGTTTCATCTGAACAGAAGCACTTTCTTCAACCTGTTCAATGCATTTTTAGAAGTAAAAGCAGTGTTGAGCTACACTCTAAATGCTGTACTTTAAAACATAAGCACATTCTTTTGAAAGTGTATTTATCAACTTAATAGAACTGTGACCTTCAAACAAAGAAACTTATGAAGATTTCTAAGTAAGAATGACATTATGTTTCAGGTTTCTATTCACTGTTAACACCTTTATAAGCTTTAGTGAAAACCCACATACGTTTCTCTCTGTAGAGAAATACTTTCTTTAACCTGTTCAAAGAATTGTTAGAAGTAAAACCAGTATTCCCATGCACTCTAAATGCTGTACTTTAAAAGATAAGCTCAGTCTCTTGAAAGTGTATTATTCTTCTTAATAGAATTGTGAGGTTCCAACAAAGAAATGCACAAATCTTCCTGAGAAAGAATCGCATTACTTGTCAGGTTTCTCTTCACTGTTTATAACTTTATAAGGTTTAATGAAAAACACACATACATTTCTCTCTGAACAGAAACTTTCTTTAGACAGTTCAAAGCATTTTTAGAAGTAAAAGCAGTGTTCCACTACACTCAAAATGCTGTACTTTGAATTATAAGCATATTCTTTTTTTTAGAATTTTGATTTTTTTCATATACTTTTATTTTTTCAATCAAAAAAATTTACATTTCCTCCCCTTCTCCCAGTCACCTCCCACTCCCCCCCACCCCTCCTCCTTCCCCTGCTTTCTTAAAAGAGGTCATGGAACCCTGTCCTGTGGGAAGTCCAAGGCCCTCCCCCTCTATCCCAGGCTAGGAAGGTGTGCATCCAAATAGACTAGGTTCCCAAAAAGATAATACATGCAGAAGAGATAGGTCCTAGTGTCATTATTGATGGCTCCTCGGTCTGCCCCCATTGGCAGTCACATTCAGAGAGTCCGGTTTGATCATATGCTTGTTCAGTCCCGGTCAAGCTATATTTGGTGAGCTCCCATTAGATCAGGCACACTGTCTCAGTGGGTGGACCAGCCCTTCACGGTCTTAACTTCCTTACTCATTTTCTCCCACCTTCTGCTCTTCGACTGGACCTCGGGAGCTCAGTCCATTGCTCTGATGTGAATGTGGGTCTCTGTCTCTGTCTCCATCCATCGGACGAAATTTCTATGGTGATGATCAAGATATTCATCAGTGTGACTCTGGGACAAGGCTAGTTCAGGCACCCTCTCCTCTGCTGCCCAAGGACCTAGCTGGGGACATCCCCATGAACACCTCTGGAGCCAAGTATCTTGCCAATCCTAAAATGAAACCCTTAATGTAGATATCTTATTCCCTTCTCCAATATCCAACTTTCCTCCATCTCCAACCTTCCAATCCCCCAAGCTCTCCCCAGTCCTTCCCTTCTCCTTCCCCTTCCACATCTCCCCTTCCCTCACCCTCCCTACTCCCACCTATATCACTGCCCCCGTGCTTCCAACTTTTGCCTGGCGATCTTGTTTGCTTCCAATTTCCAGGAGGACCTATATATGTTTTTCTTTGGGTTCACCTTGCTATTTGGCTTCTCTGGGCTTGTTAGCTATAAGCTTAGTGTCCTTTGTTTATGGCTAGGGTTCACTAATGAGAGAGTACATACCATAATCGTCTTTTTGGGTTTGGGTTACCTCACTCAGGATAGCATTTTCTATTTCCATCCATTTGCATGCAAATTCATGATGTCATTGTTTTTTTACCGCTGAGTACTATTCTAATGTGTATATATTCCACACATTCTTTATCCATTCTTCCATTGAGGGGCTCCTAGGTTGTTTCCAGGTTTTGGCTATTACAAATATTGCTGCTATGAACATAGTTGCACAAATGCTTTTGTAGTATGATTGGACTTCTCTTGGCTATATTCCCAAGATTGGTATTGCTGGATCCTGAGGTAGGTTGATTCCCAATTTCCTGAGAAACCACCACACAGATTTCCAAAGAGGTTGCACAAGTTTGCATTCCCACCAGCAATGGATAAGAGTTCCCCTTACTCCACATCCTCTCCAGCATAGGCAATTGTTGGTGTTTTTGATTTTAGCCATTCTGACAGGTATAAGTTGGTATCTCAAAGTTGTTTTGATTTGCATTTTCCCTGATGGCTAAGGAAGTTGAACATGACCTTAAGTATCTTTTGGCCATTCGAACTTCTTTTGTTAAGAATTCTCAGTTCAGATCATTACCCCATTTTTTAATTGGGTATTTAGAATTTTAATGTCTAGTTTCTTGAGTTCTATGTATATTTTGGAGATCAGACCTTTGTCTGATGTAGGGTTAGTGAAGATCTTCTCCCATTGATTAGGATGCCTTTTTGTCTTAGTGACTATGTCTTTTACTTTACAGAAGCTTCTCAGTTTCAGGAGGTTCCATTTGTTCATTGTTGCTCTTACTGTCTGTGCTACTGGGGTTTTACATAGGAAGTGGTCTCCTGTGCCCATGTATTGCAGGCTACTTCCCACTTTCTCTTCTATCATGTTCAGTGTTTTCAGATTTATATTGAGGTCTTTAATCCATTTGGACTTCAGTTTTGTGCATGGTGATAGATAAGGGTCTAATTTCATTCTCCTACAGGTTGACATTCAGTTACGTCAGCACCATTTGTTAAAAATGCTTTCATTCTTCCATTGTATACTTTTAGCCTCTTTGTCAAATATGAGGTGTTCATAGGTTTGTGGATTACTATCCGGGTCTTTGATTTGATTCCATTGGTCAACGCTTCTGTTTTTATGCCAATACCAAGCTGTTTTCATTACTGTAGCTCTGTAATAGAGTTTGAAGTCAGGGATGGTAATGCCTGACTGATGGTATAGAATTGTTTTGGCTATCCTGGGCTTTTTTGTTTTTCCATATAAAGTTGATTATTGTTCTCTCAAGGTCTGTGAAGAATTTTGTTGGGATTTTGATGGGGATTGCATTGAATCTATAGATTGCCTTTGGTAGAATTGACATTTTTACTATATTGATCCTACCAATCCAGGAGCATGGGAGATCCTTCCATTTTCTGGTATCCTCTTCAATTTCTTTCTTCAAGGTCTTAAAGTTCTTGTCAAATAGATCTTCTACTTCCTTGGTTAGTGTTACCCCAAGATACTTTATGCTATTTGTGGCTGTCGTGAAAGGTGATGTTTCTCTGATTTCCTTCTCTGTTTCTTTATCCTTTGTGTATAGGAGGGCTACTGATTTTTTTGAGTTGACCTTGTATCCTGCCACTTCACTGAAGGTATTTATCAGCTGTAGGAGTTCTTTGGTAGAGTTTTTGGGGTCACTTCTGTACACTATCATATCATCTGCAAATAACGAAAGTTTGACTTCTTCCTTTCCAATTCAAATCCCCATGATCTCCTTATTTTGTCTTTTAGCTATTGCTAGAACTTCAAGCACTATATTGAAGAGGTATGGAAAGAGTGGACAGCCTTGTCTTGTTCCTGATTTTAGTCAAATCGCTTTGAGTTTCTCTCCATTTATTTTGATGTTAGCTGTCGGCTTGTTATATATTGCTTTTATTATATTTAGATATGAACCTTGTATCCCTAATCTCTCCAAGACCTTTATCATAAAGGGATGTTGAATATTTTCAAATGCTTTTTCAGCATCTAATGAAATGATCATATGGTTTTTTTCTTTCAGTTTATTTATATGATGGATCACATTGATAGATTTTGTATGTTGAACCAGCCCTGCATCTCTGGGATAAAGCCTACTTGATCATAATGAATGATTTTTTTGTTGTGTTCTTGGATTTGGTGTGCCAGTATTTTATTGAAAATTTTTGCAGCAATGTTCATAAGTGAATTTGGTCTATAATTTTCTTTCTTGGTTGCGTCTTTGTGTGGTTTTGGTATCAGGGTAATTGTAGCTTCATAAAAAGAGTTTGGCAATGACCCTTCTGTTTCTATTATGTGAAACATATTAAGGAGTATAGGTATTAGCTCTTCTTGGAAGTTCAGGTAGAATTCAGCATTAAAATCATCTGGTACTGGGCTTTTTTGGTTGGGAGGTTTTTGATGACAGCTTCTATTTCCTCATGACTATTTAAATTGGTCTATTTAAATTGTTCACCTGGTCTAATTTAATTTCAGTATGTGGTATTTATCTAAAAATCTGTCCATTTCTTTTACATTTTCCAATTTTGTGGCATACACGCTTTTGTAGTAAGATCTAATGATTCTTTGAATTTCCTCAGTGTCTGTTGTTATGTCCCCCTTTTCATTTCTGATCTTGTTATTTTGAGTGTTCTCTCTGTGTGTTTTAATTAGTTTGATAAGGGTTTGTCAATCTTGTTGATTTTCTCAAGGAACCAGCTCTTCGTTTCATTGATTCTTTGGATCGTTTTCTGTGTCTCTATTTTGTTTATTTCAGCCCTCTGTTTGATTGTTTCTGTTCTTCTACTCCTGGGTGAGTCTGCTTCTTTTTTTCTAGAGCTTTCAGGTGTGCTGTTAAGTCACTAATGTGTGCTTTCTCCGTTTTCTTTATGTGGGCACTAAGTGCTATGAACTTTCCTCTTAGCACTGCTTTCATAGTGTCCCATAGGTTAGTGTATGTTGATCTTTATTTTCATTGAATTCAAGGAAGAATTTAATTTCTTTCTTTATTTCTTCCTTGACCCAGGAGTGGTTCAGTAGTTGACTGTTCAGTTTCCATGAGTTTGTAGGCTTTTGGGGGGTAGAATTGTTGTTACATTCTAACTTTATTCCATGGTGATCCGATAAGACACAGGGGGTTACTCCAACTTTTTTGTATCTGTGGATGTTTGCTTTGTTACTGAATATGTGATCGATTTTCAAGAAGGTTCCATGAGATGCTGAGAAGAAGGTACATTCTCTCCTGTTTGGGTGGAGTGTTCTATAGATGTCCATTAAGTCCATTTGATTCATTACATCTGTTACTTCTTGGTTTTCTCTGTTAAGTTTCTGTCTGGTTGACCTGTTTATTGGTGAGAGAGAAGTGTTGAAATCTCCTACAATTAGTGTGTGGGGTTTGATGTGTGCTTTAAGTTCTAGTAGTGTTTCTTTTGCATATGTGTGTGCTTTTATATTAGGGGCATATATATTCAGGATTGAGACTTCATCCTGATGGATTATTCCTGTTAAGAATATAAAGTGTCCATCTCCATCTCTTCTGATTGATTTTAGTTTGAAGTCAATTTTGTTCGATATTAGTATAGCCACACCTGCTTGTTTCTTAGGGCCGTTTGATTGAAAAACCTTTTCCCAACCCTTTACTCTGAGACAATGTCTGTCATTGTGGTTGAGGTGTGTTTCTTGTAAACAACAGAATGTTGTATCCTGTTTTTGTATCCATTCTCTTAACCTGTGCCTTTTTATAGGTGAATTGAGTCCAGTGATATTAAGTGATATTAATGACCAGTGGTTGTTAACTCCAGTTATTATTTTTCTTTTTTTGGGGGGAGGGTGGTAGAGTTTGTGTGTTTCCCTTCTATGAGTTTGCTGTTGTAGAGTTGTTAGATATCTGTGTTATTATGGGTGTTGTTAGCTTCCTTTCATTGTCGTTTTCCTTCTAGTACTTTCTGTAAGGCTGGGTTTGTGGCTATGTATTGTTTAAATTTGTTTTTATCCTGGAATATCTTGTTTTCTCCATCGATGGTGAATGAAAGCTTTGCTGGGTATAGTAGTCTGGGCTTGCATCCATGGTCTCAGTGTCTGCAGCACATCTACCCACGACCTTCTGGCTTTCATGGTTTCTATAGAGAAGTCAGGTGCAATTCTGATAGGTTTACCTTTATATGTTACTTGACCTTTTTCCTTTGAAGCTCTTAATATTCTTTCTTTATTCTTTTTTTTTGTGTGTGTGTGTGTTTTGATTATTATATGGTGAGGGGATGTTTTTGTTTTGATCCAGTCTATTCGGAGTTCTGTATTCTTATACTTTCATAGGAATATCCTTCTTTAGGTTGGGAAAGTTTTCTTCAATAATTTTGTTGAATATATTTTCTGGGCCTTTGAGCTGGAGTTCTTCTCCTTCTTCTACCCCTATTATTCTTAGGTTTGGTCTTTTCATGGTGTCCCAGATTTCCTGGATGTTTTATGTTAAGAATTTGTTTGATTTGTCGTTTTCTTTGATCAATGAGTTTATTTACTCTAAAGCATCTTCAGCATCTGAGATTCTTCCATCTCTTGTATTCTGTTGGTTAAACTTGTCGCTGTAGTTCCTGTTCATTTACCCAGATTTTCCAAAACCAGCCATCCCTTGGTTTGTGTTTTCTTCATTGCCTCCATTTCAGTTTTCAAGTCTTGAACTGTTTCCATTACCTATTTGATTGCTTTTTTGTGGTTTTCTGGTGTGTCTCTGAGGGATTTATTCATTTCTTCTAACTTTTTGTTAGTCTTCTCATCCATTTCTTTAAAGGAGTTTTCCACATCCTCTTTAAGTTCTCTATCACTTTCATAATGTTACATTTAAAGTCGATTTCTTCTGCTACTTCTGGATTAGGTTGTTCAAGTCTTCCTGTTGCATAATCACTGGATCCTGGTGTTATCATGTTGTTTTTCAGGTTGTTGGGGCAATTCTTGCATTGGTGCCTGCCCATCTTTTCCTTTGAATGTCGTCAGGATAGTCTAGGTGGCTTGGTTCTTTTATTGTGACTGACTGTGTATTTGGAGGATTTTTCTTGTTCTGCCTCTCTTAGGTCCTCTCAGCACTGGAGCTGGTTCTCAGATCCCCTCCTCCCTGATGCAGGCTGTGGTGGAGATTCTAAGGACTCCCTCTGGATCGGGGCCACTTGCTGGTCAAGGACCCCGCAGACAAAAGCACAAGCTTGGTAGATGCCAGCTCCTCCAGAAGGTTCTGCTGGCATAGATCAAGGCCCCTTGCTGGCCAACGACCATGCAAGCAAAAGCTTGGGCTTGGTAGATGCAGCTCTGTGGAACAAAGGAGTCCCTGCTGTCCTGCACTCACCACCCTGTCCCCAGGGCCTCAGCCCTGAAGCTTTGTGAGATCCTAGGACCCCGTAGCTGGAGAGGGGAGCTTGGGGGCAAGCTGGGGAGGGATAGCAGAAAAGCCAGTAGCCGGGAGAAACCTGCAGCTGAATGGCCAGAAAGTTTAGGGGGATGGAAGGTGCCTGCACACCGTTCCTGGGGCGTTTGGGCAGGCGCCGGGTGGGGATGCACTTACCCTCCAGATGGCTCTGCTGGTCTGTATTTAGCTCTTAATTGAATTGTTAGTATCCAGCAAATAAACACACAAAGATTTCTGAGAAAGATTCACATTACTTTTCAGTTTTCTATTCACTGTTTACAACTTTATAAGACTTAATGAAAAATGCACATACATTTCTCTCTGAACAGAAGCACTTTCTTTATACTGTTCAAAGCATTGTTAGAAAGAAAACCAGTGTTCCCGTACACTCTAAATGCTGTACTTTAAAAGATAAGCACATCCTTTTGAAAGAGTTTTTAGCTCCTTAATAGAACCGTGAGTTTCCCACAAAGAAACGCACAAAGCATTCTGAGAAAGAATATCATTAGTTTTCAGGGTTGTATTTACTGTAAACACCTTTATAAGGTTTAGTGAAAAACACACGTGTTTCTCTCTGAACAGAATCACTTTCTTTAAACTTTCCAAAGCAATGTTAGATGTAAAACAGTGTGGTAATGAGGAGCAGGTCTGCCCTTCATCCTGGCCACCCAACTAGCTTATACCTGTAATAACTACACGGAAATTGTATTAATTAAATTACTGCCTGACCCATTAGTTCTAGCCTCTCCCATATTCATTTAACCCATCTCCATTAATGTGTATTGCCACTTGACTGTGGCTTACCAGGATGAGTCTAACCAGCGTCCATCTCAGGCAGGAGAACCATGGCGTCTGCCACACTGCCTTCTTTCCAGCATTCTGTTCTGTGTATTCTGCCCACCTGATCTCTGCCCTATCAAAAGGCCAAGGCAGTTTTCTTCATTCACCAATGAAAGCAACACATAGAAAGAAGGACCTGCTACAGCTTCCCCTTTTCTGTTTAAACAAAAAAAGGCTTTCACTGTCACATAGTAAAATTACATATAACAAAACAGTTATCAAGCAAGAACTACAGTTACCATATTTAGATCTATTTTCTCTTTTATCATAACAATGGAAAACTATAGCTATAACTACCTATCTATTCTTCAACTCCAGCAAAGACTCCAGAAGGATATATTATTACATAAGTAAATGAGAAGCAAGAAAGCTTCAAAACTCTAAAAGTGACAGAGACATCTAACTGCCTGTACATTCACGCAAAATTATTTTGTACCATTGGGCATCGATCTTCAGCATACAGGCCCATAGTATCCAGCAGACATTTCCATGAATCAGGAAATTTTAAAGACAGTTCAGTCACTTTCTTCTGTGTCCTGCAGAATGTCTTGCACAGACTCTTTCATGAAGGAGCCCTGAAGGATCATCTCACCTTTAGGCAAATTCAGCAGTCCTCTCTCTGCGGGTTCTTCATGTCCAGTTTATGCAACAGTCCAGGCAAGAGAAGTTTCTTGCCCAAATGGCTAGCAAACTCCATAAGAAGCCTCTTCGATGCCCATTTTTCTCTTGAAGAAGATTGGTGCTGCCAGGAGCAGACGTGTCTCATTGTCATGAAAAGCTCTAAGTTACAAAAACATTTAAAATGCCATATTCTGTAGTCTTTGAGAGATATGAAGAATGCCTATCTAACTGAAATATACCTCTATATATCTAGAAAATCTAACTAACATGACTACAAGCTTGACTATATCAATGATTATCCATTAACAACCTGTATTTCCTAATTATGGATTACATTTTTAAATAAACTACACAATACCAATACCTTAATCAAGATGAGAAATACATATATATAACAAAGTTGACCTTAAACTTACATCAATAAAGCAAAATCCATACCAATGCAAATTATTCATATCTATATCATATCCCCCTTTAAATGTAAAAGAACATTTATAAACAATATTTGGGAATATGGGCATAGTTTTTCCTCTCCAAACTTCTTCCTGCTGTATGGGGGTGCTGTTAATCAGGTCTTTCATGGTGTATCCTGTATGCTAGGTTCGTCTCAGTTGGCAGTTGAGTGAAGTAATTTTCTGAAGGTGTTTATGGTGACCTTTCAGGAGGGTATGGTCTATCATACCATATTGGTCTAGAAGGAATACACATCCTCTGTGAAAACAAAAGAAGAACCTCTTTTTCTAGAGCATCATATCCTTAGACCCAAATTTTGAAGTCATAATACCTTTATAATATCCATGCTGGTTTAGCTTAGCAGACCACACAATGAAACATCTCTCTGTACTTAGCTCCTTTACAGTCAAAAAATTTAAAGAAAACACAATAAAATACATAATCCAGACATTCTGTGAATTTTCCATTTTTACATAGCTTATTATTTCTTCTTTTACTTCCTTTAATTTACGATTATCTGTACTCTGTCTCTTTAAAGACTTTACCCATTTTTTAAGTATCTTTATATACACTTTATTTCTTTTCTCTTTTAAGCCTACTACATACCTTTATTCAACAGTGTGACCCATTTAGAGGTCTTTTATGTCTGAATCTGTCCTATTGTGAATCTGTAATTCTTTACTATCCAGGAACACTTTTGCTTTGCGCTTTTAAAATGCTAAGCTCTTAAGAATCTAAGCAGTACGATCCCAGGTCAAATACAGGCTGCCTGCTTGCTCTGCCCAATCCAACATGGCAGAGTGGCTTGTGTCTCTGAGCCATGTGCACTGCACAGCTAGCATGGTGGAGCTGCTTGTGCCTCTGAATCACTTGTGTCTCTGAGCTGTGCACAGTTCCAGGCATGCAGCAGTCCACATTGCCATCAAGCAAGCCTTAGCACTTTAGTCAGAAACCCCGTCCAAATGATCTGTCTCCAGTGGGAGCCAGAGATGGTGCTGGCAGCATAGCCCAGAAAGCCGGAATTTTAAACCGCTGCTGCTTTTTTACTGTTGCAGCTGCTGAGTAAGGAAATGTTCTATGTGGAACCCCGCTAGCAAACAGCAAAAACTGTTAAGCTCTGTATTCTTTTTGCAGCTCTCTCAGATTTTATGTGGAGTCAGTCAACCACACTGGGCAGCCAATCTGTAGTAATGAGGAACAGGCCTGCTTTTTGTCCCGGCCACCTGGCTAGCTTATACCCGAAATAACTACACAAAAATTGTATTAAATAAATTACTGCCTGGCCCATTAGATCTAGCCTTTTATTGGCTAACTCTCACATATTGGTTTGATCCATCTCCATTAATGTGTATCACCACTTGATTGTGGCATACTGGCATGAGCCTACCCACCATCCATCTCAGGCAAGAAAAACATGGCATCTGCCACACTGCTTTCTTCCCACCATTCTGTTCTGCCAACTTCACCTACCTGATCTCTACACTATGAAAAGGCCAAGGCAGTTTACTTTATCCACCAATAAAAGCAACACATAGAAAGAAGGACCTCCTACAGTAAAGCAGTGTTCCCCTATACTCTAAATGCTGTACTTTAAAAGATAAGCACTTTCTTTTGAAAGTGTATTTAGCTCCTTAATAGAACTGTGAGTTTCCAACAAAGAAACACATGAAGCTTTCTGAGAAAGAATCACATTACTTTTCAGATTTCTATTCACTGTTAACACCTTCATAAGGTTTAGAGAAAACCGCACATATGTTTTTCTCCAAACAGAAACACATTCTTAAAACTGTTCAAAGCACTGTTAGAAATAAAAGCAGTGTTCCCCTACAATCTAAATGCTGTACTTCAAAATATAAGCACATTCTTTAAAAATGTATTTAGCTTCTAATAGAACTGTGAGTTTCCAACAAAGAAATGCATGAAGCTCTCTGGGAAAGAATCACATTACTTTCAGGTTTCTATTCACTGTTAACAACTTTCTTAGGTTTAATGAAAACAGCATGAAGCTTTCTGCGAAAGGATCACATTTCTTTTCACAGACAATTAACTGTTAACACCTTTTAAGGTTTAGTGAAAAACTCACATGAGTATATCTCCGAATAGAAGCATTTTTTTTAAACTGTTCAAAGCATTGTTTTAAGTAAAACAGTATTTTGCTAACTCTGAATGCTGTACTTTATAGATAAGCACATTCTTTTGTAAGTGTATTTAGCTTCTTAATAGAACTGTGGGTGTCCAAAAAAAGAAAGAATCACATCACATTTCAGGTTTCTATTCACTGTTTATAAGGTTTAGTGAAAAACACGCATATATTTCTCTCTGAACAGAAGCACTTTCTTTAACCTGCTAAAAGCATTGTTTGAAGTAAACGCAGTGTTCCTCTACACTTTAAATGCTGTAATTTAAAAGATAAGCACCTTCTTTTGAAAGTATATGTATCTTCTGAAAAGAACTGTGAGTTTCAAGCAAAGAAATGCAGTATACTTTCTGAGAAAGAATCACATTACTTTTCAGGTTTCTATTCGCTGTTAACACCTTTGTAAGGTTTAGTGATAAACGCACATTCAGTTCTCTCCAAAGAGAAGCACTTTCTTTAAATTGTGGGCATTGGACTTCCAACAGGGCAGGGCACCATGCCCTCTTTCAAGGAAGAAGGGGGAGGGAGGAGGGGTGGGGAGGTAGTGGGAGGGGACCGGGAGAAGGGGAAGAAAGGTAAAAATTTTATTTCTTTAATTATGTTTTTGAATGGAAAAAATAAAACAAAACAATGTATGGGAAAAAAAGAAAAAAAAAAGCAGTGTTCCCCTGAACTCTAAATGCTGTACTTTAAAAGATAAGCACATTCTTTGAAATATATTTAGCTTCTTAATAGAACTGTGAGTGCCCAACAACAAAACACAGAAAGTTTCCTGAAAAAGAATCATATTACTTGTCAGGTATCTCTTCAATGTTTACAGCTTTATAAGATTTAATGATAAACACACATATGTTTCTGTCCAAACAGAAGCAATTTTTTAAGCTGTTCAAAGCATTGTTAGAAGTAAAAGCAGTGTTCCAAAACATTGTAAAAGCTGTACTTTAAATGATAAGCACATTCTTTCAAAGAGTATTTCACTTATAAATAGAACTGTGAGTTTTCAACAAAGAAATGCACGAAGCTTTCAGGGAAAGAATCACATTACTTGTCAGGCACCTTTATAAGGTTTAGTGAAAAACGCACATACGTTTCTCTCTGGATGGAAGAACTTTCTTTAACCTGTTTAAAGCACTGTTAGAACTATAAGCAGTGTTCCCCTGAGCTCTAACTGCTGTACATTAAAAGATAAGCACATTCTTTTGAAAGTATATTTAGCTTCTTAATAGAGTTGTGAGTTTCCAAAAAAGAAAAGCACGAACCTTTCTGAGAAAGAATCACATTACTCTTCAGGCTTCTATTCACTGTTAACAACATTATAAGTTTAATGAAAAACATACTTTCTCTCCAAACAGAAGCACTTTCTTTAAACTGTTCAAAGCATTGTTAGAAGGAAAAGCAGTGTTTCCCTTCACTCTAAATGCTGTATTTTAAAAGAAAAGCATGTTCTTTTGAAAGTGTATTTATCTTCTGAAAATAACTGTGAGTTTCCAACAAAGAAATGCACTATGCTTTCTGAGAAAGAATCACATTACTTTTCAGGTTTCTATTCACTCATAACACCGTTATAAGATTTAGTGAAAAATGCACATATGTTTCTCTCCAAAGAGAAGCACTTTTTTAAAACTGTTCAAAGCGTTGTTAGGAGTAAAAGAAGTGTCCCTATGCACTCTAAATTCTGTACTTTAAAAGATTAGCACATTCTTTTGAAACTGTATTTATCTTCTTACTAGAACTGTGAGGTTCCAACAAAGAAAAGCACGAAGTTTTCTGAGAAAGAATGACATTACATGTCAGGTTTCTATTTACTGTTTACAACTTTATAAGGTTTAATGAAAAACACACATATATTTCTCTCTGAACAGATGCACTTTCTTTAAACTGTTCAAAGCATTTTTAGAAGTAAATGCAGTGTTCCCCTACACTCTAAATGCTGTACTTTAAAAGATAAGCACATTCTTTTGAAAGTATTTAGCTTCTTAATAGAACTGTGATTGTCCAACAAATAAACGCACAAAGTTTTCTGAGAAAGAAATCACATTACTCTCAGAATTCTATTCACTGTTAATAACTTTATAAAGTTTAATGAAAAACGCTCAAATGAAGTTGTAACTCATAAAACAATCCCACACCACTTTGGAATTATTATTAAAGGATTATTTATTTGAGGGGGAAAAACTTATAGAACACCGTCCCAGACAACAGCCCTCTGCACAATCAGGAACGAAGTCTAACAGTCAGAAGCCAGAAGCAAGAGAGTGAGCACACAGCTACCGCTGCTTTTTAGAACAAAAGAGACCACGCCCCAGTGGGCTGGTATCTGAAGGAGCAGAAGGAGCTCCCACAGCACCTCCCCTTTTTGTTTAAGTAAGAGAGTTCCAAACCCAATACAAAACAATATACATTAGGAACAGATATCAAGAATAAGGTTAGAATTACAATCAGCATAAACAATATTAAGCAAGGAACATATGGTAAATGTTTTAATAAACATTCTATCCTAAGGAGTCTAAGTCTTGTATTGGAGATGGCTTGGTTAGATCATAAGAGGACGGTAACTATGATTATCTAATCTTCAACCCTATCGAAGCCCTGAGAAGGGAGATAATATTAGTTGAGCAGGCAGAAAGTGCAATCAAGTAGCTACCAAAGTGAGCAATATATGACAGAGACAATTAGCTACCTGAGCAATCCCCAAAGGCTCGTTTTGCAATGTTGAAGCAACCAACTTTGGCTATGGCCTAGAATAACTGACAGACTATTTTCAAAGTCAAAAAATTTTTCAAAACCTTACCATGTCTTGGCAAGATTTGACAGTCCTGTTTATCCATTTCTGGATACTATACCTTATCAGTGGTTGAGGCATGAGCATTTCTTTGCCCAAAGGCCAGTTTTTGCCAAGAAGAAAACAGGCTCCAAGTGGAGTGTCTTTGGTGCTCAGCATTCTCTCAGGAATAGATTGGTGGTTCCAGGAGCAATTATATCTCATATCAACAAAACCTTAAGTTATTTAAATGCCATGTTCCACAGATCCTTGAAGTGGCTGAAGATTATCTATCTATACAGAATATAATCTCTATGTATCTAAAGAACCTGATTAGTCTAACTGTAACTATGAAAAAAATAGCCACACCTGCTTGTTTTTTAGGGCCATTTGATTGAAAAAACCTTTTCCCAACCCTTTACTCTGAGATAATGCCTGTCATTGTGGTTGAGGTGTGTTTCTTGTAAACAGCAGAATGTTGGATCCTGTTTTTGTATCCATTCTCTTAACCTGTGCCTTTTTATAGGTGAGTTGAGTCCATTGATATTAAGTGATATTAATGACAGTGGTTGTTAATTCCGGTTATTTTCTTTTTGGTGGTAGGGTTTGTGTTTCTCCCTTCTTTGAGTTGTGCTGGTGGAGGGTTGTTAGATGTCTGTGTTATTATGGGTGTTCTTTGCTTCCTTTAGTTGTGGTTTACCTTCTAATACTTTCTGTAAGGCTGGGTTTGTGGCTATATATTGCTTAAATTTGTTTTTATCCTGGAATAATTTGTTTTCTCCATCGATGGTGAATGAAAGCTTTGTTGTGTATAGTATTCTGGGCTTGAATCCATGGTCTCTAAGTGTCTGCAGCACATCTATCCAAGACCTTCTGGCTTTCATGATTTCCATAGAGAAGTCAGGTATAATTCTGATAGGTTTACCCTTATATGTTACTTGACCTTTTTCCTTTGCAGCTCTTAATATTCTTTCTTTATTCTGTATATTTTGTGTTTTGATTATTATATGCCTATGGGATTTTTTTTGATCCAGCCTATTTGGTGTTCTGTATGCTTCTTGAACCTTCATAGGAATATCCTTTTTTAGGTTGCCAAAGTTTTCTTCAATAATTTTGTTGAATATATTTTCTGGGCCTTTGAGCTGGAATTCTTCTCCTTCTTCTACCCCTATTATTCTTAGGTTTGGTCTTTTCATGGTGTCTCAGATTTCCTGGATGTTTTGTGTTACAAATTTGTTGGATTTGTTGTTTTCTTAGATCACTGAGTTTATTTTCTCTATCGAACCTTCAGCGTCTGACATTCTTTCTTCTATCTCTTGTATTCTGTTGGTTATACTTGTCTCTGTGGTTCCTGTTCGTTTATCCAGATTTTCCATATCCCGCCATCTCTCGGTTTGTGTTTCCTTCATTGCCTCCATTTCAGTTTTCAAGTTTTGAACTGTTTCCATTACCTGTTTGATTGCTTTTTCTTGGTTTTCTAGGATATTTTTGAGGAATTTATTCATTCTAACTTTTTGTTAGTTTTCTCATCCCTTTCTTTAAAGGAGTTTTCACCTCTTCTTTAAAGGTCTCTATCACTTTCATAATGTTATGTTTAAAGTCAATTTCTTCTACTTCTTCTGGATTAGGTTGCTCAGGTTTTCCTGTTGCATACTCGCTGGATTCTGGTGTTATCATGTTGCTTTTCAGGTTGTTGGAGGAATTCTTGGATTGGCGCCTGCCCATCTCTTCCTTCGAATGTGGTCAGGAGAGTCTGGTGGCTTGGTCCCTGGGTCCAGATGTATCTGCCAGCACTGGATCAGGGCCCCTTTCTGGCCCAGGGCCTCACAATCAAAAGGGCAGGCTTGGTAAAAGTTGCCCGCTCTGCTTCTTGGGACAAGGGGACCCCTGTAGCCCTGTGCTCACCCCTCCCCCAAAGCCTCAGCCTGGTATAAGCACATTCTTTTCAAAGTATATTTATCTTATTAATAGAACTGTGATGTCCCAAGAAAGAAACATGTGAGGCTTTCTGAGAAAGAAACACATTACTCTTCAGGATTATATTCACTGTTAACAACTTTATAAGGTTTAATGAAAAATGGACATACGTTTCTCTCCGAACAGAAGTATTTTCTTTAAACTGTTCAAAGCATTGTGAGAAGTAAAAGCAGTGTTCCACTACACTCTAAAAGCTGTATTTTAAATACACATTCTCTTGAAAGTGAATTTATCAGCTTAATAGAACTGTGATTTTCCAACAAAAAAAAACGCTTGAAGATTACTGAGAAAGAATCACAATATTTCTCAGATTTCTGTTCACTGTTAACACCTTTATAAGTTATTGTGAAAAATGCACATGCATTTCTTTCTGAACAAAAGCACATTCTTTAAAATGTTCAAAGCATTGTGAGAAGTAAATCAGTGTTTCCCAACAAGCTAAATGCTGTATTTTAAAATATAAGCATGTTCATTTGAAAGTGTATTTATCTTCTTCATAAAATTGTGAGTTTCCAACAAAGAAATGCACTAGATTTCTGGGAAAGAATCATATTACTTTTCAGGTTTCTATTCACTGATAACACCTTTATAAGGTTTAGTAAGAAATGAACATATGATTCTCTCTGAACAGAAGCACTTACTTTAAACTGTTCAAGGAATTGTTAGAAGTAAAAGCAGTGTTCCCCTACACTCTAAATGCTGTACTTTAAAAGATCAGCACATTCTTTTGAAAGAATGAAATTAAATTTTAAAGATAATATTTATCTTATTATTTGAGCTGTGAGTTTCCAACAAAGAAACGCACGATGCTTTCTGAGAAAGAATCATATTACCTTTCAGGTTTGTATTCACTGTTAAAACCTTTATAAGGTTTAGTGAAAAACGCATATACATTTCCCTCTGAAGAAAGGCACTTTCTTTAAACTGTTCAAAGCATTGTTAGAAGTAAAAGCATTGTTTCCATGTACTCTTAATGCTTTACTTTAAAAGATAAACACATTCTTTTGAAAGTGTCTTTATATTCTTAATAGATCTGTGAGTTTCCAACAAAGAAAGCATGAAGCTTTCTGAGAAAGTATCACATTACTTTTCGGGTTTCTATTCACTGATAACACTTTTATAAGAAATGAACATATGATTCTCCCCAAACAGAAGCACTTTCTTTGAACTGTTAAAGGCATTGTTAGAAATAAAAGCAGTGTTCCACTACACTCTAAATGCTGTACTTTAAAAGATCAGCACATTCTTTTGAAAGTGTATTTATCTTCTTAATAGATCTTTGAGTTTCCAACAAATTAATGCACAAAGCTTTTTGAGAAAGAAACAAATTACTTTTCAGGTTTCTATTCATTGTTAACACCTTTATAAGTTTTAGTGAAAAGGGTACATACGTTTCTCTCTGAATAGAAGCACTTTCTCTAAACTGTTCAAGGCATTGTTGGAAGTAAAAGCAGTGTGCCCCTACATCATAAAGGCTTTCCATTAAAAGATAAGCATGTTTTTTTTGAAAGAGTTTTAGCTTATTAATAGAACTGTGAGTTTCCAACAAAGAAAGGCATGAAGCTTTCTGAGAAAGAATCACATTTATTTAGGTTTGTATTCACTGTTGACAACTTTATAAGGTTTAATTAAAAACACGCATTTTTTTCTCTCGTAACAGAAGCACATTCTTAAAACTATTCAAAGCATTGTTAAAAGCAAAAGCAGTGTTCCCCTGCACTCTAAATGCTGTACTTCAAAAGATAACGCATTATTTGAAAGTGTATTTATCTTTTTAATAGAACTGTGAGTTTCCAAATACAAAGAACGGATGATGCTTTCTGACAAAGAATCACATATCTATTCAGGATTCTCTCCACTGTTAACACCTTTATAAGGTTTAGTTAAAAACACACATGTGTTTCTCTCTGAGAAGAAGCACTTCCTTTAAACTGTTCAAAGCATTGTTAGAAATAAGAGCAGTGTTCCCCTACACTCTAAATGCTGTACCTCAAAAATTCAGCACGTTCTTTTGAAAGTGTATTTAGCTCTTTAAAAAAAATGTAAGTTTCCCACAAAGAAATGCACGAAGTTTCTGAGAAAGAATCACATTACTTTTCAGCTTTCTGTTCACAGTTAACACCTTTATAAGGTTCAGTGAAAAACACACAATCGTTTCTCTCCGAACAGACACACTCCTTTAAATTGTTCCAAGCATTGTTAGAAGTGCAGTGTTCCCCTACCCTCTAAATGCTGTACTTTAAAAGATAAGCACTTTCTTTTAAAAAATGTTTTAGCTCCTTAATTGAACCATGAGTTTCCCACAAAGAAACACAGGAAGCTTTCTGAGAAAGAATCACATAACTTTTCAGATTTCTGTTCACAGTTGACACCTTTATAAGGTTTAATGAAAAATGCACATGCATTTTTCTCGGAACAGAAGCACTTTCTTTAAACTGTTCAAAGCATTGTTAGAAGTAAGTGCAGTGGTCCCCTATATTCTCAATGCTCTACTTTTTTAAAAGATTAGCACATTCTGTTGAAAGTGAATTTAACTCCTTAATAGAACTGTATGTTTCCCATAAAGAAACGCATGAAGGTTTCTGAGAAAGAATCACATTACTCTTCAGCTTTCTATTCAATGTTAACTCCTTTATAATACTTTCTGGCTGACTCCCGACCAGCGGAAAAAACAGCCACACTCAGAATTCTTCTTGGATCACGCTTTATTGGAGAGCCCTTGATTGAGGAAAGAGTGGGAGGCAAGAGAGAGAGCGAGGTCTAAAATGGCGGCTGCTTATATAGGGAGATGTGATGCGACTCACACCTTGATTGGCTGCTATGTGCCCGCTGGCACCAGAGTCCTCGGGATTGGTTAGGGACACCTAGGTTATTGCGCATGTGGGAAGCACCTGGATGCTTAGTCTGGAAGCATTGCCAAATATGGAATTGTTTACCTCCAAACTGCGAGGATGCAAGCGTCATCTTGTAATGGCGTTTGTGCCTATGGCTCCCCTTTTAGTTTAAATTCCAAGGCAGCAGGTAAGAGTAGAGGTCTGATCTCTGTTAAAATGTAGGACATATGTACCATCACTCATCCAGGCGTCCTCCGCCCAGAGGGTAACAGACCCATCCGGTGCCTTTTACACAGAGATGGGAACTAGGGCACCTACCCATATGCACTCAGACTTGCTCTTCTTGTGACCAGCATTATCTGGCCACAAGTGCAGTGCTCAAGCCTTACACCCTGTGCCCAGAGACCTTCC